>JASDQU010738296.1:35939-45991 GCA_032191745.1 Picea mariana
GTCGAACATGGCAGAAACCACTTGATTACCGGTCAATGAGGAAAACCGTTAACAAGTGTGAGGGAGATCACCATTAATGTCAATGATTCCCAAGGTACCTTAGTACATTCCACTGAACGTGAATAGATGAGCTGAGGTCGAACATTTGTGGAATCATTCGATTAGAGGTCAACGATGTAAACCTACTGTCGAATGTGAGGAGGCCTGCCATTGAGGCATGTAGGTCCCAAAGTACTAATTAGTTTCTAAGTCTAATTCCCGGATAATGTGTTGGAGTCGAAGGGAAAAGACTCATCGAAGGAGGGCCTTGATGTATCCCCCATCAATGACACGAAACGCATACAAAGATGTAATTGGTAGATCAAAAGAACATGGACTGAAACGGGTTGTGAGACAAGATATTTGGGATGGTTGTCTCTTGAGGTGGATACTTCCCTTGAACACTAAGGCACAACAGCGAAACATGACATGGACCAAAACTATGCAGTGGGTACCGTGACTTGCGTCAAGTGACTCAAAGGAGTGAAAGGAAACTCAACGGATTGGCTCAGTGCAGAGGTTCAGTGAATTATGATATGTGCAAAGTGACAAAGTGCCATGTTCAAGGGCGACTCTAAGAAGTGTTGGACGATGTTCTCAAGAGACTTCTTGGCTTACTCCTTTCAATTTTTCCCCCATCCAGATAGATGAGTACCTCTTTTTGATTTAATGAGCTCGAGGAGGATAACACATGCTCGATATAACTCACCTTCGGTAAGTTCCTTTTCCTTTGTTTTAACGAACCGGAAGAAGTAAGGGTTCATCCCAATATGGGTCTGTCGATGTGTTCTTTAACGAGTCCAAAGACAGAAAACTCAAAGGTTTTTCGGGATTATAGAGTTTGGAAAAACACTTAAAAAGAGAACTCTCTCAGTTCCTTTTTCGTACAGTAGTCCAACGAGACCGAAAAAGGGTTAAACTATCGCTTGAAAGACGCTCTTTCTGACCTTTTAACGAGTGTGAAAGAAAGCAAGATCACTCGACAATCTTTTCATATTTAGAGAGTCTGAAAAGGGTTTAAAGTAGACTCCAGGGGGGTTCCTTTTTCATGTGATCGTATCCATATGGGTCCGAAAAAGTGATAAAATTTTACCCGGTTATGTTCTCATATTGTCGAGCTCGAGAACGAACTAAGACTATGCTCATAAATACGACAAGGTGAATAATTCATTAGAACTGCCAAGAATCCTGCAATGCCAGAAGCTACACACCAGATATTAGTGAAGCCATTTACACCACTAGAGAAACCCAAAATGACCATAGCTTATAAAAAATGAAATTTTATATATATCAATTGATTCAAAAACTCACTTACCATTTCATTTGGAAGGATTTGTGGAGTGTTGGAGAATCTCGATTGGAGCAAATCTTGTTTTTCTTGCCACCGGAGCTACGATCGACCATTTTGCTCACTGTTCGAATCAGGTAGGTGTTCATCCTTTACTCTTTCGATTACATGGTTTCAAGTTGATTTTCATGGCATAATTAGTTTAAAACACAAATCCCTAGGTCGTCCATTTCGAACCAAATCGGCCTCCTTTTAAAAGTCAATGAAATCGGGGGATTCTTTCACAAAAATGCATTGGGGAAGGGTTGTTAGGATGTCTACACATTTGAACTTGATTAGACCGACCATTTTAGCAAAAGAAACCCATGGAAATTCCCCCCAAAGGACCCACGCACCCCCTCAAATCGTTTTTCATTTTTACCATGTTTTAATCATTATTTGGTAAATATTAAAGGATGTGGTGGTTAAAAAGGATGATTGGCTACTTTTAGATGTCATGGGCATTCGATTTTATGTTTGAAAATGCTTTTTGAAAATCGCCGAAATCACAAAAACGTGGGGAATGATAAAAATTTTGATTTTTTGTTTTGTAGGTGTATTCGACAATCATGATTGAATGGAAAGAGCGAGAACACGAGATGGATGATTTATCCGCTCTACGAAGTCCCCGTACATGGGCCGCTTTGAGGGCCTGTGGTTTTCTCAAGTTTTTCAAATTGCAAAAAATGAAGAGAGAGATTCTACTTCTTGAGCATATGATTGGCCTGTGGGATGTTACGGAACAAGGATTCCGTATTGGTACACAACTTCTAACGATTGAGTTGGAAGATGTGTATTTTCTGACCAGCCTCTCGAAAAGAGGGGTCCCCATAGCTTTTACAGGGCAGAGGGCATTACCTGAGCAGGTGGACGTGTATCTGGCACGTCATTGCATTCCGGGAGCACGACTGGTAGGGGGCAGGATCCCTATCAAGGATATACGAGATCTGCCTCTTCGATCTATATTATTTGCTATCACGAGTGTGACTGGTATCACTAGTGCTCATTTGGCATCGAGATCACAGGTGGTCTATGGTGTTTAGTGTTTAGAGACAACACTGTTCAATTGGAGTGCGGCATTCCTTCGGAATGTGAAGGAACAGATCTCGCGATGCAGGAATGGTCAGAAATAGTTTGGTTATGGCTCGTTCTTAGTCTCATTTTTCTTGGAGCACATCCCTCAGATGCAGCCTCAGATCGCACTGGTAGTACGATCAATGGACGAGCCTCAGATGGAGAGATGGACTAGTCTGTCCCCAAGACTAGTCTCGGAGTCAGAGTTTCACTTTACTGGTGATTTCTTTGTTTGGTTGAGGCTGCAGTACCTATGGATCGAGGACTTCTTTTATGCTGATGTGGACTTCCGCGGGAGTATGGACTTGATTTTTCCCGAGGGGGAAGATTGGGATGAGTCAGGTGAGAGACTAAGCCGTACCTTGTCTAGTTTCATTTTTTAAGTTTTTGATGTATATGTATTTTTTTTGGGTATGTAAGAGAGTATTAACAGATGTTTTGTCTTCAATGTGCAGACAAGGGAGCAGTGCGCCCAGTGGATATACCAGTGCCAGGACGTCGTGGCGGTGCCCCAGTTGTAGCAGACTCAGCAGTACTGGTGGTGGGACTCCTGGAGGTTGAGAGGAACCTCCAAGGCCTTACGATGGGTATCCCTCCTCTGCAGAGGGGGGACGTGCCTTTGCATCTGCAGTGACACATTGTAGGGGTGCCAGAGAATATTAATTCTCTGTTGAGGCGTGTAGTACGCACAGTATTGTGTTACTCACAGCATAATGTGGCGCAGAGAGATTAGAGTCTCCTCGTGATCATGTTTTTTGTATACCTTGTCAGGCGATATTGTATGGGCAGATGGACCAAATATTTTGCTCTCTTACAGACTTTTTGATGTAATGCAAACATTTCAGTCACGCCATATATATATATATATACAGTTTCAAGTTTTTATGATGCCGGTGATTTGTACATGATGATGTATGTGGTGTGTTTTAATTTACATGTAATGTACAGTCTTTGCTTTCCTTGAATCTTATCTGTGGGCTAAATACCGATCCATGATATAATTGTCTAACGAGTCCGAAACACTATTAATTTATCTCGGAATGTGTCTATATTCAATGTAATCGAACATTCGCTCGAGACGACGAACTTGCAAGTGTAAGCGTAGAAGGACACGACTACGGATGGCGTATATATGGTTGATTTGATAAACCATGAGTTGGGAGTCTAAGTAAATAATGATACGAGAGATACCTAGGGAGGAGGCTTGGGTTAACAGTCCAATGACAGCGTGATATTCTGCCATATTGTTGGTTGCTGGTCCTAAACAGATGCCTCCTGAACTCACCACCTCGTCGAACTGATAAATAACCCATGCTGCCGAAGAAATGTTCCGGGTATGTCGGCTGGCACCATCCGCGAACCCAGAAAATATAGGAAAGGCAGACGTCATCTGTGCATGAAAACACAGGCACACTCATGAGTGGCAACGATAAAGACTCGATCACACGAAAGAAAAGACACCAAACTAAAATACAATAATGTACAAAGTACAGACGCTAGGTGATCTAGGCATAGTACTTTTTAAGGTAAATAGGCCCAGAGAGTGGAAAACAGTTGTAAATGCCACGATGTCTTGTTTTCCCCTACCATGCGTTGAATCATGGTTTTTAGGACTTTGTTGATAGCTTCTACTTGCCGTTCTCTTGAGGGTAGTAAGGGGATGAGTTTTCATGGCGAAAACCCAATTTGACATGTAACTCGCTCATCATCTGGTTTTTGAAGTGTGCACCATGGTCGGTGACAATGGCATGTGGTACGCCAAAATGAGTAATGATGTGGTTGAAGAGGAATAGGGTTGCAGTACGACCATCGTTTAGGAAGGTAGGCATAACCTCAGCCCATTTTGTGAAATAGTCGACGGCGACAATGATGTAATTGTGCCCCCCGACTGAGGTAGGCTTACACTGCATGAAATCGATCCCCCATTTTGAAAAGGGGACGATGGCAATAATGGGGTGCAACACAGTGGGGTGGGTGTGTGCCTTCTTGTTAAAGATTTGGCAGGGTGGGCATTTTTTGACAGCGTCGATGCAATCTTTGAAGATCGAGGGCCAAAAGTAGCCTGCATGTAGGATTTTTTGGGCTGTGGCCATCTCGGAAAGGTGACCGCCACAAGCGCCAAGGTGACAATCATTCAAAACGCGTTCAACCTCTTCGTGAATCAGGCATCGCCAGAGAATGGTGTCAATGCCACGACAATACAGAGTGTCGCTGAGGATGAGATAACGGCGAGAGTGGTGATGGATGTGTCGACATTCTTCGCGAGAGATGTTGAGATGAAAACGTTGAGTTTGAAGGTAGAGGAGAATGTCTCCGTACCAAGGATCAGAAGTGCTGATGAGGAAGAGATATTCATAGGGGAGAGAATATCTAGGTTCAATGTTTTCATCGGCACGAGGGAGAGCACATATGAGCTCGGCAAACACCAGGGATTTTTTAGCTTTAGCCTTCGTAAAATCGAGATCGAATTCTTGAAGAATAACGATCCATTTCAAATATTTGCCCCCAAGTACTTGACGCGTCAAGACGTGGTACATGGGGTTGGAGTATGTGATTACCGTGGTGGTGCATAATAGGATGTAGTGGTAGAATCATTGGACAGCAATGACAGCTGCCATAGCCAGTTTCTCGACATGCGAATATCTGAGTTCGGGTCTGGATAGACTCTTGCTCAGATAATAGATAACATGTTCTTCGCCGTTAGCATCCTCTTGAACTAACACCATCGCAATGGTGGAAGTAGAAGTGGCCAAGTAAAGGATATAATCCTTTGTATATTTGGGAGGATGTAACAAAGGAGCGTGGGTCAAAGCATGCTTGAGAGTGTCGAATGACCGTTGGGCAGTGTCATCCCAGATGAAAGGGATGTTCTTTTGTAGTAACCGCATAAATCCTTTAGTGATCTTGGCGTAATTGCAGATGAAACGGTGAAGAAAGTTCGCTTTGCCTTGCAAACTTTGAAGTTGGGTTTAGTTGGTGGGTGGGGGTAAGGTTAGAATGGCCTTGATCTTCAAGGGATCCACCTTAATCCCGTCTTTGGAGACGATGAAACCGAGGAGTCAGCCGGATTTGACAGCAAAGATGCATTTATGTGGGTTCAGACGAATACGATAGAAACGATATCGAAGAAAAATTGCCCGCAAGTGACCAATGTGATCGGGTCGGTTGGATGAATGGGTGGGTAAATCATTGAGGTAAGGTTCCGCGATATGTTTGATGTTGTGGAAAGCGTAGGACATGGCCCGCTGGAAAGTAGCACCAGCATTTTTAAGGCCAAACGGTAGCTTTCGGTAAGAGAAAGTCCCCCAAGGGCAGATGAAGGCCATCTTATGTTGATCAGCAGGTAAGATCTCAATCTGGTTGTATCCAGAAAAGCCATCCATGAACGAGAAGATTACGCTTCCCGCGCAATTATCGATGATCTGATCGATGAAAGGTGTAGGGTAGTTTTCCTTGGGACAATCTTTGTTGAGGTCACGATAATCTACGCAAACACGGATGGTCCCTTGTTTCTTGGTGACCGGAACGAGGTTAGATACCCATTCCGTCAAAGGGACACGGTAGATGAAGCCAGATTTTAGAAGTTTTTCAACTTCTTCCTTTATGGTTGCCAGTTTCTTAGGGTGAACGGGGTGAAGTTTCTGTCGGACCGGTTTTGCGTCAGGGTAAGTATTGATTTTGTGTATAATGATCAAAGGATCGATCCTTGGAATTTCCTCGTAACTCCATGCGAAGACATCGCAGAATTCCTTGAACAAAGTGGTGTAAGAAACCACTTCGTCGGGTGTGCAATTAGCACCAAGATTAATGTTTTCCACGGTACCTTCTTTGACTGAAATGTCAATCGTGATTGTAGTAGAGATGTTACCCATGTTCCCCTCATAGAAAGTATCTTGAGTGAGGATGGGGGATTGTGGAGCATTGGTAACATCAGGGGGGAAGACAGATCGTATGTCTTGCACTTCTTCCAATGGTGGAAGAAAAGAGGATCGATGGTGGTTGTCATCCCAGGGAAAATCGTCAATGTTCAGCATTTCCATAATAGATTCATCTGAGGGAAATATGTGGGAAATGTAATCAACGACCGATGATAGGGAGTCTAACCACGAGGGCACCGAATAAGTGTCGGGTGCCAGAAAATGTGAAACGTTTGAAGAGGGAGAAGCAGATTGAATGGCTACGTATGCGGCCTCGACTGGGCTGAGTGGTATGGTGTCACTGAACCCATCGAATTCCAAAGGACTAGGTACAATCCAAGGATCTGATGATGCCAGGGATTGATAAGGCATAGTCAAGATCATGTTGACGGCAGCAACGTGGTGTGCAGTAGGTGGAAGTGGTGTAGGGAAAGTACCCATAAGGCTAGAATCTTTTAATAAGCCAACACCAACGCTTTCATACGTAACCAGGTGGTCTCCCAGAAAAGGAATATTGTTGGTAGCAAGGATGCGGGCGTCGGGTGTGCAAAAATCAAGCTGATCGATGGTAACAATTTTACCTTGATGGGGGAATTGTACGCATCGAAACATCGATGAGGCAACGACGGTCATCGCATAAAACCAACTTCTTCCAAGTAATAGGTTGTAATCGAGGGGAGCATCGACCACCTCGACATCAACAGTAACAGTTTTACCGCCCAATTGAACGGCAAGGGATTGTAATAATCCATGAGGATGGAAACCTCGTCCATCGAAGGCGTGTAACATCGTAGGGGATTTGTTAAGGGCAGGTGATTTCAAACCTTTCCAACAGGCTAGAGACATGACACAGGTAGAGGCTCCCTCATACAGGATAATTCGATGAATTTTTTGATTATGGACAACAACGTCGATTTGGAAAGCTAGCTGGTGGGAGAGTCGCGGTTGATAATTGTCCAGATTAAATGTGATGTAGTTTGATGACTCGGGATCAAAAGTGCCAATGGCAGCTAAGAGCATCCTACGTTGATTTGGACAGTGTTGTAGAACTTCCAACGTAGACATGGCACACAGAGCTTGGGCCAAATCCTCTACAATATTGTAGTTTTGGGCAACCCCTGAATTAGGATTGAAAGTGGATTTCTGGATGGTGCTCTTAGGAGGGTGTAATATGGATTCAAAAGAAGGTTTCTCAATCTGAAGTGGCCCGGATGGAGGGCTAACAGATGGAGGATTAACAACATATGGTAAAGTATCTGGCGAAGAACCATTAGCAGTCTTCAGCTTATCAGGTTTAACTGGTGTGTCGTATGTCACAGAACGAGTTGTTAGATTAACCCCGTTGAACATGTAAATGTGTGCGCTTGTCGAGGCCTCATCATGGGGTTGGTTGGAACTGCCCCCCGGCGTGGGGGTTTGGGCAACCAAAGATTGTTGCTGTGGAAAAGTCTGAGTGAGCACAGCGGGTTGTGAATTTCCTTCAAAAATTTTGGCCACTTCATCGCGATGTGGGCAATCTCGAGTGTAGTGATCGTCACAACAAATGAGACATGGAAATTTCAGTTTTCGCTATGGTTGTTTTCCGGCAGTAGGGGTTTGTGGTTGGGTTTTGGGTTGTTCATTGTTATTATTCTTCTTTGTTTTGTTTCTCACTTTCTTCTTTCCCCCGGGTTGTTGTGAAGGTGTTGATTGGACCACATTCACATCAAAGACTTGAATTTGCGGGGGGGCGTAGAAGAGGGTGTAGGTGGACTGGGAGCAGCCGTTGAGGCAGGCCGCTAAATCGTTCCAGTGGACTGGGTGGTAGATTGAGTCTTGACGGAGCCAATAACTCCATCCGCATGTGAAGCAGTCGATGGTTTGGATGGGCGTTAGTGGCACTGGTGGCGTTCGGTATCAACTCATACAGAGTATCAGATTGTGAATAGACTAAGTCTAGGTACTGAGCTCGGGTGATGGCTTCTTCCTCGGTGACCACGCCGCCCATGGAAACATCTCGAGTGATCTGGGGTAATAATGATTTCGTGAACCATTCCGCTAATAATTGGTCAGGGATGACCGCTTTGATTAGCCTTCGTCGTCTTCTCCATTCATGGATATGATCAGAGATGTGGATGGAAGTTGTCTGATGAAGAGAGGTTAATAGTTCAGTACCCATCTCGTATCAGATGGGCAGTTGGAAATGTGTGAGGAAGAACATAGCGAGGGAGTTGAAATCGCGAAAGGATGCGCATGGTAATTCAATATACCATTTCGCGGCGGAACCTGTAAGTGTTCTCTGGAAAAGATGCAAACGAATCGAGTCATCCATGAGGGAGTTTGATGAACACCACAAATGGAAGGTCATTATGTGGTTGTTTGGGTCTTCTCCTGATTTTTCGTCGAATTTTGGGATATCAGATGGCAGTTTTGCTGGAATGGCTGGCCAAACCGTAGAATGATGAATGGGATCATTCATTAACTGAGATAAATCTGGAAGGTCCAGGGTGGCTAGAAAGGGTAGTTGTCAGCTAAACTGTGGGTAATGCTGGTGTGGCAGAAGAACACCAGTGGGGCCCAATACTAGGTTATGTGGATAATTATAATTCGTGGGCCCTCTCATGTGAGGTTGGTTTTGACCAAGTTACATAGGATTTGAAGTGTTTTGAGAAGCCTATGTGAGCAGAGGATAACCGGATGGGTTTTGAGGGTTATGGGTTGGGTTGGGCATTTTTCCATAAGGAGGTTGTTGCGGAGTCTGCGAATTTTGTCCTGCCGGGAAGTGTGGGTTTCTTGAGAAAGGAACGTTCCATGAGTTAGATGTGGCAGACACAGTTTGTCCCGTGGAGGCATGCAGATTTCCTTGAAAAGGGACACTCCATGGATTGGGTGCAACAGACACATTTTGTCCTTGTGGTTGATGGTGGACTCCGACTTGAGGTTTCCCCCCAACATGAGGGTGTCCCCCGAATGGGATTTGTCCTCCGGTGGGAGGATGCCCCCCATCTTGAGGTAGAGTTCCCGGAATTTGAGGGCCAGATGTAAAAGATTGACCAGTGTTCCCGATTGGGTTAGAACCACCAAGGACAGCCCCTCCGGGTTGTTGGATAGGTATTGAACTTCCCGGTAAAATTTGAGTAGTGGTTTGGGCAGTGGTAGTGGCAGATGCGTTTAGTGCCCGAAATCCAAAAGGGAGATTAGGTCTTGGTGTTACAGGTGTGCCAATCGGGGCTTGGCTAACTACCGCATTACCGACAGGGAAGGTCAGAATGTGTGGGGCCATTGTCGAATGGGCCGTCTGGAGGGGAATAGTAGGTCTCGAGCCAACGAATGGTGCGTTTGGGCCAACGGGTGGTATGTTCGGACCAACGGTTGGTGTGGCTGTAAAAGTGGTAGCACGGGTGAAGTGATTTGGGGGTACCGTATAGGAGGAAGATGCGTCATCACCTTCTCTTGTTCCATAACGATCTTGCACCAAGCGTGGTGGACTTCGAACAATATCCGTAGTCTAGAAAGGGTCATCGGGTAAAGGGTTCTGAGGAGACCCGGCTGGAACGTTAGAAGGGTTCATGACAACAAATTCTCCAACGGAATTTAGGTGGAGGATTTGTCATTCGTATCCCTCCGGAATGCGATAAGCTTCCGGGGATTCTGAGACAATTCTAAAATTCTCCAAAGGGATGGGAACTTCTTCCTGGGCAATTGTGGTGTTTTGA
>JASDQU010738296.1:46152-59320 GCA_032191745.1 Picea mariana
ATTTTGCTCAAAAATTCAAAGTGCTCAGAATCACTTCAAATCGAATGAGAGTATAGGCCTCGTCGTTACAAACCCAACGCAACTCAATTGGGTTCAAACGGACGTCGGGAGCGAGAGATATATCGCGTTCTGTTCAAAATGACAAACAGGCAAAAAAAAAGGGGTGCTGACTGTACAGTCCGTACATTCCATACGGGCGCTGACGTGGCAGGCCGTACGACACATCGTAGGCAGTTATTTGGATAGTTGGCATGTGACATGGCATGTTTGCAGTGAACGGGATGACGACACGTGGCCCAGTCAATGGCCGCCACGTGTCATATATACATTGGTTTAAAATTATGTCGTTGGCCAGAGTCGACCCCGTGACCTCCAGGCAGGGGGGAGAGACTTGGGAAGAGCCACCAACCAGTGTGCCACTAGTTGTTCCTTGTTATATATGTGGAAAAATATTTATATATGTTTTCATGTGTGTATAGTTGGGGCGCGACTGGGCTGGGGCTTAGCCCTAGCCCTTTGTCGCACATTGTGTTAACATATGACCCAATG
The DNA here is from genome assembly GCA_032191745.1 of Picea mariana. Lineage (NCBI taxonomy): Eukaryota > Viridiplantae > Streptophyta > Pinopsida > Pinales > Pinaceae > Picea > Picea mariana. Next base: position 46,702 of record JASDQU010738296.1, read on the forward strand.
CTATACCATTCAGCGTGCACATGCGGTTGTGTTTTGTTTTGGTTCCAACGGTTATAAAAATGACCTGCCATTTGTCCTTTGACCATTGGCTTGTGAAATGGGAGCCTATGTTTATACTTGCGGGCGGTCACATGGGTCATACGACCTTGCCCTTGACGGTTAGGGGCTAGGTGTGCCCATAACTAACCTACAGTTTGTACAGTTCATGTGGTTGCATCCGGTGCTAAGTTTTTACACTTAAATATGAGTGTGGGCTAGGTTGAGCCAACAAGGGTGCGTTTTGTAGATGCAGAGACAACAAGTTTGAAGGGGGGACTTCCAGGAAGCCTATCTTCTTCAATTTTTGGCCAAACGAGGTGCTGAAAAAGCCCAGCTAGGGGTTTTTGGACGTTCTAAAACCATTCGAGCAGTCTATTTGGAATTTTGAGCATTGTAAAGCAAATTTTTTATCACTTTGAGAAAATAATACAAATGATCCATTGGAAGCTGGACCAGGAGACGTAGCCCAAGAGAGGGGTGAACTCCTTTATCATTTGTTGTGTTATGTGTTTTATGTTCACTATTTTTGTTGTTGTTTATATGCATATTGAATGAGTAAATCCTATTAAATTTGTGTTTCAAAGTTGATCCATTTTCATTTTAACACATAAATTTAACTTGCAAATATTTTCAAGAATACAAGTCTTCTTCATTTTTAGATCATTAATCTTATTAAACACAACAAATGATCGACAAAGAAGAACAATACACATAATTTTAACATGAAACACCATAAATTTTATTTTTATATATTTATATAAAGTTTACTTTTCATTTACAAGCTACAACTTGTAGGAGACACCAATATCCTCTTTTGAGAACCAACTCAAGGAGACATCAATCCCCTGTTTTTTAGCACCAAATCAAAGAGACAACAATCCCCTATTTTAAGAACCAACTCAAGGAGATAATAATCCCCTATTTTTCAAGCACCAACTTTAGGAAGTTGCAACTCCCTATTGTCCAGGATCCAACCTGTAGAGGACTTCAATCCTCCCTTGCTCCACCCTTCCATCCTCACTGCATTTTTTAATCTTCAAACTTCAATTTCTTCCCTCAGACTCTTCTTTTGTTTATATATTCTTATTAAATCATCGAGTCACACCTTATTTCAACATATTTTCTTATTTATATAGTCATCTAACAAGTATATGGCATTGAACCATTGTGTCTCTTTGTAAATAACAATGAACCAATGTACCTCTTCAATATAGGAATGTATCTCTTCATTATAAGTATGTGCCTTTTCAATATAAGATATTAATCATACTATTTTAATTAATACAATGTCAATGAAACATTGTGCCTTTGACATCGTTTAGTCATGTTTTCAATTGGGTCAATAGATTTTGACTATCATGATTTAATTCACTTTTTACCTTACCGTAGGTAAATACCACCATGGTTTGCAAATGCCATGTGCACATACCATGTGTTCTTTCACTTTTACCCTTTTTCTTTAACTCCACTTTCACTTTTACCTTTTTCTTTAATCCAATTTTCACTTTTACCTTGTTCTTTAATCCAATTTTACTTTTACCTTTTTCCTTATTCCACTTTAATATTTACTCCTCTTTTAAGTAAACTCCACTTCCACTTAACTTTTCAAAATTGTTATTTATTAAAGTCATATTTATATTTAATTCGCTTTCATTTCCACTTTTGCGTAAACTTTGTTTCCACTTAACTTTTCCACTTTTGTATTTATTAAAGTGATACCAAGGTCACATTTATATTTAATCACTTACTGACCTTTGGCATATATTTGATCACTTACTAATCGTTGACATTAATGACAATTTATTCAACAATTGACTGCCTCGGTGGATCTAACCATTGGTGGCTGCTGGAAATTTTTTGGGTTTGAAGGGTCGTCTAACTTTGGCCTGGCAAGAACAATGACCAAAACTTGCTATGAAAATTGACTATCGTGTTGATCTGACATACTTAAGGGTTCTTGGTGTTGCATCAACAAATTTCCCTTCGACTACACTCTGAAATGATAGTGCATGAGAAAGTATTCAAGAGGGTGACTCGCCAATATTCATTATGTTCATCATGATCATGTCTCCACAAAATATACAGTCACTAGGACAACTCAACTCGACGAGTGTAGTAATTGAAATTGTTTCATTGTTTCATTCTCTCAAAGCACTCGACCAGGTGATCCCCTATATTTTGGTAGTCCACTGTGTTCCTGTAACTCAGTATTCTTGTAACTTTTACTACATTTCCATGTCATACTTCACTATGGTACTTCTTTTGTTCATGTTGACATCAATGCCAACACGATATTTCCATCAATCTCCCCCTTTAGCATTGATGGCAACTCATCGTAAAACAAAATTCTCCCTTAACAATGAGTAATTATTTTACCATTCTTTTCTCCCCCTCATCAATTTCAAGGCATCTGATACCATAATGAGGTCCATCACCAATTGTTTGTTGCTTAGCCTTCTTTTGTTTTGAGTGACAATACTTGTCATTTTTTTTCTTGCTCCCTCTGTCAACATGTCTCCCCCTGTCATTATGACTTCTTCTTTTTTTATTGTAGGGAGATTACTCCCAGATTTTTCCTTAGATGTTCAAATGATTCTTTAGGCAAAAGTTTAGTGAATATGTCTGATATCTGCTCCTTTGAACCAACATACTCCAATCTAACCTTTTTTTCACTAACTTGATCTCTCAAGAAATGATACTTGATGGGTATATGTTTGGCTTTTGCCTACATGATTGAATTCTTGGAGATGATGATGGCACTTGCATTGTCACAATAGATAGGCATTAGTTGATTACATTCAAGTTTAATTTCCTCCAATTTTTATATCATCCATAAGATTTGAGTGCAACATTCAACAGCTGCAATATATTCAGCCTCTGTTGTAGATAGTGAAATTGATGATTGTTTTATGCTTGACCATGGGACTAGACATTCTCCTAAGAAAAATGAATTTCCACTAGTGCTCTTTTTTTCATCCACAATACCATCCCAATCAGCATCTATGTAGGAAATTAGTTCAAATTTTATTCCTTGGATACCATAAGCCGAAGTTTGATGTGCCCTTAAGATATCTAAATATTCTCTTGACATCCATCGCATGTCATTCCTTGGGATATTATTGAAATATTGCCACCATTCCTAGTGCCTGCATGATATCATGTTTGGATGCATTCAAATATAGTAGGCTCTCAACCATAGATCTGTAGAGAGTTGAATATACAGAAGGTGACTCATCTTCCTTTTTGAGTTTTCAAGTGGTTGTCATTGGAGTGATAATAGGTGCACTTTCATTCATTCCAAACTTTTTAAGTATCTATTTTAGGTATTTGGACTAAGTAATAAACATTCATTTCGGTGACTAGGTGATTTGAAGTCCAAGGAAGAAAGTTAGCTCTCCAATCATAGACATTTCAAACTCTTTTGACATTTTTGAGCAAATTTATAACTTGATTCATCATTGTTGTAGCCAAATATGATGTCATCCACATAGATCATTGTGACTAACAAACTGTCTTTTTCAATTCTAAGATAGATATTGTTGTTAGACATGCCTCTTTTAAATCCTTGTTGCAACAAATACTTATCCAATCTTGCATACCATGCTCTGGGTGCTTTTTTAAGTCCATAGAGTGCCTTCTTCAATCTATACACTTGTTCTTCTTTTCCTGGTTGTTCAAATCTTTCTGGTGGTTCTGTGTAGACTTATTCTTTTAGGTGTCCATTTAGAAATGCATACTTTACATCCATCTGATAGACTTTAAAATTATTAAAGCACGAGTATGCTAGAAATAATTTGATGGCTTCCATTCTTTCAACTGGAGCGAAGGTTTCTTCAAAGTCAATCCCTTCTAATTATGCATATCCTTTGCACACTAATATTTCTTTATTCCTTATAACTTGACCATCTTCATTAAATTTATTTTTAAAAATCCACTTTGTCCCTACCACATTTTATTTTTTTGGTCTTGGGACAAGTTCCTAGGTCTAATTTTTCTCTATTTGATCAAGCTCTTCATTCATGGCTTTGATCGAATCTTTATCTTTGTTGGCATCTGCAAATGTTTTGGGTTCTATTAGGGAGAGCGATGCTTTTTCTTATTCATATGTTAGTTTTCTTCTTGTTTCAACTCTAGCACTGTTGTTACCAAGGATTTGAATTTCATAATGATTTCTTTATATTCTCCTAGATGGTGCTTTTGTATCTTGTCTTGGTGATTCTTCCTCTTCCTTTTCTTATTCACTTTGTGATTCATCCTCTTGTATTTCTTTAATTTCTTCATCATCGTCGTCTCTTATCCTTTCATCAAATTGTGAATTATCTTGAGATTTGATCCCTTTTGTTTTTAGATCATCCACTTTTACATTTTCACTTTCCACAATCTTGTGTAGACTTAGATTATAGCATCTATAGGCCATTTTGTTGGATGAGTAACCAATAAATATGCCTTCATCTGATCTGGAATCAAATTTTCCTAGGTTATCATCATCTTTATTTATGTAGCATTTGCTCCCAAAAAATCTAAAGTGTTTAATTGATGTTGGTCTGCCAAACCACGACTCATATGGTGTTTTGTTGTGGTTAAATATAAGTTGTGCTCTATTAAGTATGTACATTGTTGTATACACTGCTTCTCTTCAATATCTATCTGGGATTTTGGCTTCATTTAACATGGTTTTTGTTTCTTCTTGAATAGTTATTTTTTTCCTTTTAGCAACTCCATTTTGCTAAGGAGTTCTTGGATCTGAAAAGTATCTTTTAATTCCATGTGTTTCACAAAATTCATTGAACTCATTTGAGGTAAATTATCCTCCATTGTCTGATCTTAAGCACTCGATTTTGAGATCAAACACATTTTCAACCTGTTCTTTGAAGACTTTAAATTTTTTGAATGCTTCTGATTTTTCTTTGAGAAAGGATACCCAAGTCATTATTTTATAGTCATCAATGAATAAAATGAAGTAATTTTCACCTTGTATACTCTTAGTTCTTGTTGGTCCACAGAGGTCAGTATGAAAAAGTTCTAATGGTTTTGATGTAGAGTATTCATTTTTCTTGAATCTTATTTTTTTTTTCTTCCCATGTTGGCAGTGCCTACAAATAGAGTTTGAAGGTTTTATAATATTTGGCATGTCTTTCATAGCTTCCTTTCTACCAACTTTTATCAAGATATCGAAGCTTATGTGTCCCATTCTTTTTTTCAATAACCAAATTTCATCTATTTGACCCATGCAACATTTTTCTTCTTCTTATGTGTTTAATATATATATATATATATATATATATATATATATATATATATATACATCGCTTGATGTCCTCGGTGCAACAACCACTAATTTTTTCGAGTCTTCTTTTCTAATTTCACATTTTTTAGAGTCAAATATGAGAATGTGTACTTGATCACATGTTTAGCTCACATTGAGGAGATAAGGCTTCAAATTTTAAACTAAGAGCACATTTTTTTTCTTTAGCTTTATTATTTCCCAGAATGATTGTACCCCTTCTAAGTATATTGGCAAAGACGTCATCTCCAAATATAACACTTCCTTTTTCTTTCCTTTTCAGATTGAGGAATTTGTTTTGATCTCTTGTCATATGCTTTAAACATTGAATGTCAACATACCATTGGATTCTTTTATTCTTGGCATATGACAAGTTTCATTTTCTTCTATTTGTTTTTCCTTCCATATCTTCTTATATTTTTCTTCTCAACTGTTGGAAATACTTATCTTCATGGACTCTTTTGATAGTCTACAATTCCTAACTTTATGACCATAATTGTTGCATTTGTAGCATTCAATATTGTAATCTTGTAATGGATAAAATGAATTATAGTTTTTACTCCTTTGGTTGATACTAGACTTGTTGTTCTTGTGGCCATATCCTTGAACACTTTTATGATAGGTATTTCTATAAGCTTTACAGTCTAATGTTTTATGCCCAAAATTATGACAAGAAAAACAGTAGCCAAGAAAGAGTTGTTGATACCTTTTTGGGGGAGTTCTTCTTAGCGTAGTATTTCTTCTATACTCGTTTCTTTTTGGAGAGAGTGCATATTTTTGTTGATTAGAGTCAGTATTTATCTAGTTCTCTTCTCTTTTGAAGGAGCTTTGAAGGGAAGATACATAAGTCCTTGCATTTTTATCACTTTTCTGTATTCCAAATTTTGAGCCTTTATTAGTTTCCTTGTGATCATAACCCAGTCTAGCCTTATTACTTGTTGGTCTTTGACTGTTAAGGATGTCATCCAAGATTTTTGAACTACTTTCAAGCTTTGAAAGGTTAGTGTTTTTTTCAAGTTTCCTTCTTAGAAGAACTATTTCAGCCTCTAATTTTTCACAGTTTTTCTCCTTGTCATTAAGTTGTTTACTTAAGACTTCTTCAATTATTTTAGCTTCTTGTAGTTGAGTTTTCAAATCAACAATTATTTGTTCTATTTTATTGATGCTTTTTGAAACTTCTTCTTCTCTTGATTTTTGTTCTTCCTTATAATCTAACAGTTGTTCTTTTAATGATTTGTTCTTCCTTTATATTTTCTCAATTCTTCAAGAGCACTAATAAGTTCTTATTCAAGGTCTACTTCTCCTTCAACTTAAAAGTTTCCTTCATATCCATTATTATCTTCAATAGTATCAGTTTGAGTTTCTATGCTGAAAAATAGAAGTTTTGTCTCGTCATCTTCACTCATGTCAGATGAACTATTATCTTCTTTGGAGTAAATGATTTTATTTTTGTATAATTTCCTCTTGTTTCCAGTTTTTCCATTTCTATGTTCTTTATGGTTATAAGTTTCTTCATCATCATTATCCTTTTGATTTGGATAGGGACATTTGGAGGGAAAATACCCAACTTTTCCACAGTTGAAACAATTGAGAGGTAAATTCCCTTTGTATTTCCTAGACCCTTGAGTTTCCAGATAAAGTTAGCATCTTCCTCGTCTGATATGTCTAAGTGAATTTTATTTGACACATGCTCATGGTTCTTTGTTGCTTTTGAAGCTTTGAAAGTTGATTCCCTTTTGTATTGCCTTTCTTGCCCTGTTCTCATTTCATAGGCTATATGAATCCCATGAAGTTCATCCATTGTAAGTTTGTCAAGGTTTTCTCGATATTCCAAGGTAGATACCTTGGCATCATATCTCATTGGTAATGATATCAACATCTTTTGGACAATAATTTTGTCATCTCAATCTTCTCCCAGTGCTCTAATTGAATTGACAAATTCATCTACTCTTAGAAGATACTTTGCAATGTTTTCTTCTTCTTTCATCTTCAAGTTTTCAAATTGCCCTATGTATGTTTGAAGCTTTGCTTGCTTGACTTTGGCATATCCTTCATAGATGATTTGTATATTTTCCTCGATCTCTTTTGTTGATTTACAATCCATGACTTTTCAAAATACATTATTTGCTAATCCACCCATAATTTCATTTACAACTCTTGAAATATCATTGCAGAGTTTCTTTGCAGTTATGTCTAAAGGAGAAGTTTATAGTACATAATAATTGTTTATCATAGATAGCCAGACATCAAATCCCAGTTCCATTAGGTAACTTTTTATTCTTATACTCCAGAATTCATAGTTATGTCCTTTGAATAGTGGAGCTATGTTTGAGGACACCCCTTCTTGTTGATCCATTGTGATTTCTTAGAATCTTCCTTCCAGTGATTAGACTTTGATGAAGGAACCTACGCGGATACCAATTGTTGGAATATTGTTTAATACTGAGAAGGGGGGGTGAAACAATATGGATGTTTTTTCCAATATTTAACACCACTTAATCATTAATATTATTAAACACAATAAATGATCAACAAAGAAGAACAATACACATAATTTTAACATGAAACGCCATAAATTTTCTTTTTAAATATTTATATAAAGTTTACTTTTCATTTACAAGTGTTATAGCAATATTTTCCTCACCATTGTTATCTTGCACAGAGGGCCTTTTTCCATTTCCCTATGCAGACTTATCATCCCTTTTTGATAAATCTAGAGCTAAAAATAAACATTTTTCCACATATACATGCCCTATCAGCTATGCAACAAGCGTATACGTAGGTTGCTCCACTACATACCGTGTACATCAGGATTTGTGCCAAAAAATACAAAAATGAATTTGGGTTTCCATGTCACGACAAGAGATCTCTGATCCTTGGCCTTCCATATACTGGAAACTTTCTGACTTGGCCCTTCAGTTGCATTTTGAAGGCTATAAGAGCACAATTTCAAGCTATGGAAAAGAGGAGAAAGCATTCAACTTTGAGAGAAAATTTACTCTGGAGAAATTAATTCATATTGAGTCTACATCGCTTTGTCCCTCTAGTCTGAACACAGTGTTCAGCCCCCAATCTCTTTCCCTATTGTTGAGAGAACCTCATTGTCTCTCTCTTTCGAGATTGCCTTTGGTGGAGGATTGAAGTGGTGGAGACCCGGTTGGAAAGAACTTGGTTCCTTGGTTTCAAACCGTGTCGACACGGAAGTATGTAATGTTGACACTTCTGTTGATTAATTATTAATAGAAATACTCATTTCTCATCCTATTGGTATCATGCAAATATATGATTATTATCCATGGGCATGTTTGTAATGTGTATTAATGGATTATGCTATCTGATGTGCTAACCCCTTTACATTATCACTATATACTTGCTTTGCTTGTTCGTTGATAACTTATTGCATGTACAAAGCTTTGGGTAGAAGTGCTCAACGGTGGAACATCATCAAGCGTTGGATCGAGGTAGGCCTCTTTCTTATCTTGCACATTAGTTTATATAGCATACAATGGAATTGAGTTGATTTCTGCAGTCATACCTGTCTGTTGTGGTTTACCCTTGGCCATAGAGAGTTTTTCCCTTGTAACAGAAATGGCGACTCCACTGGGAAGAGATCTTCCTTCTAAGGGTTGAAGTACTTTTTCTTCTTCCATTGCTCTTTTTCCTTTGTGTTTCTTGTTGTATCACTACCTGGCAGATTCTGTTCACTCTGAGTTTGAGTTTTCAGCCTTTTTTCCCTTGCCTGTCCTTGTTTTAAAGCATGCATGCTCCTTTTTCCTTGGCATTCGTGTACACATGCTTTCTGCCTCTCTGGAAGCTTCGTATATACGCACTCTTCTCCTGAACAGTCACGTATACCACTTTTTCTTGCTTGTTTGCTTGGTATAGTGACTGTTGGGTGAGTTTTGATGTTTGTTGAGATTTCTTAGGTCTCTGTAGTGCCTGTTGAGCTTCTCTGGGTTGATAGGAAGCCTGTTGGGAGTTGAATTTATGGGCGTAGTCTTTCTCATTGTTTTTCATTTTTTGGTGTGTCCTTGAACCCTGGGTTGTTTGTTTGGTTACTTGGTATTCTGCTTGAGTTATTTCGTTTATACACAGTAAAATTTATATATCAGGTTTATTTTCAGTCCATGTATTTTCTCTTTAATATATTGAAAATGAAAAAATATGCATTTTGCATTGGTTAACATTTTTGTCTTTGAACCTTTATCATTAGCTTAGTACATTTAGCGAAAGATTGCATTTTACTTCTGAATTGCAAAGTTGAAATTGAAAATTGCACTATTTTTATTAGCATATCATTCATTGAAAAGTTAAAGGTAGACTTTGCATTATATTCATATTTATCTTTTGCAGAGTCATAACATCATGAGTTTTGCTTTCATACCCTTTTGAGTTTTCACGGCCAATAAAATTTATGCTTTAAACTAAAATTGATTAGTCACGATTTTATTTTTAGGGTGCACAAACTAGCCTAGGATTTAGTGCCTTGGAATAGTATTTTGTGAGTAAACTTCTCCAAGGCAATTAAATCAACATATGTGTCTGAGATAAGGAGTTGAGAATTCCATTGTATAATTGGTAATATCAGGAGGCTCCGCTCACACTGGAGTTAATCACGAGGTCGCGCGAAGTTAGTTGAAGGGATAACCCCTAGATACTCGCCTACCGTCAGAGATATTTCTGTGGATTTATTCGTATTTGGGGATCTTGCTAGTACCCATACCTCTATGAGAGGTGGTGCTTTCAAGGTTTCGGGCTTTGCTACCCTACTCATACGGTGATCTGGACTTACAACTGCTCGCCTATGCATCGTTTATACAGTGGTTTATTAGTTGCTTGACTTAGGTATCTCATAGGTTACTTCCAGGGGTTATTCTACTTGTATCCTGGGTCAGATAGAGGTCGGACAGCACACAGCCTTTATGGAGGATTACCTCTCCAGGGGGATCTGACTGACTGGTTGTTAAGCCCATGAGGGCCTCTATAACTGATTATGCTACCTCCAAACTTTATTGGCATGTTTTCAGACAGAGGCAGAGTATGCGTGTTTGTCATTGATGGAGATGTCATTGATGGCAAAGATCAGCATGTTCAGCAGAGCAATGATGGCATGGCAATGGAAATATCACAGTGAGGAGAAATAGTGATCATTGGATCACCCATCCCGAATTCCCGATGACCATCAAATCTTAATACAGATAGGAGGAATGCACAAAAGAGGAGAACAAATCTCAGACGTTGGATCTGAGCGCGAGGACTAACCATCATTGGATCCAGAAGAAGGAGAATGATCTTTAAGTACAAGATGAAGTGGGCTTACAAAGTCCTGAAAGCGGGAGGGTCGTCCATTGTCGAGGAGTACACGTGGTGAGGGATTAACATTTCGCTAACTAGAAAGTCAAAGGAAGGCAGTGCTCTGACCTTCAAACTCGTGATATGAAAAATGGCGATAAGATCTGGATCATTGATCCAAGAGGGACACGTGGTGATAGATCAAATCATGACAAATGTTTCATTTCTGAGTTTCGGATACCGGGAGTTGGAAGCAACTCACGGCAGAAACTCGCGATATGCAAGATCACAAAAAAGATCTAGACCGTCGAATCATCAAGATTGTGGACCATTGATTTGACTCCATTTTGGAGTTTTGGATACCAGGAGTTGGAGGTGTCAAGGACAGTCACGAAAAGAATGATGAAATTGCAAAATGCGAAACCACGACTTAATCTGAGTCGTTGATCAAAGGGAGATCATGGACCGTTTATCAGGCATGATGAAGGCTCGTGAAGTTGTGAAATCGCGATAAGATCTTGACCATTGATCCAAGAGGGACATGTGGCGAGGGATTAACTATTCGCTGACTGGAAGGTCAAAGGAAGGAAATTCTCTAACCTTGCAACTTGCGATATGCGAAATCACGATAAGGTCTGGCCCCTGGTCATAGACAATGTCACATCGTCAAAGGCTTAAGGGAAGGAGCTAATTGCTAAGCTCCATTTCGGGGATCGCAACTTGGATTGTCGAGACCCTTCGTCATAGGAATCCCGAAATGTGAGATCACGATGAGATCTGGACCATCAGATCATTGGAGATCTCGACCATTGATCAGGCTCGATGAAGTTCATAAGTTCATGAAATGTGAAACGCCTTTTGATGTAGGCTGTGGTCACCCTCGATGGTCATGCAAGAGGGAGGAGTTAGTGGAGCTAAGCTCCATTTTGGGGATCGCAACTTGAAGCATCGAGACCCTTCGACATGGGATTTCCAAAATGCAAAATGTAAAACACATCTTGATTAGGCCCATGGTCATAGCCAGTGGGCATATGGGATAAACGCAAGACCCTATAGATTTAATCCAACGGTGTTGGTTATTTGAGCATCTGATCGAAGGGCTACTGTTGATCTTTACGATTAACTATGCAATTATGATTCAGTTAGAATAACCAAATCATGGCTCTTGGACGGTCGGCGATTAAGTTTCTGAAGTGTTGTTGGCCCAGGTATTTGAGGTGTAACTGAAGTTGTGTGAAGTGCATAAAATAAAGATGGAGTGACTGTGAATGGTTGGTTGTTCTGAATGAAAAATGAGTTGAATTGTAAGAAAGGGAAAATTACAGTATGCACAGTGTGAGACCGACAGTATGCACAGTGTGAGATAAAACTCAGAGATGAGTAACAGATGCTGAATAGACAGAAGCAAGAGCAAAATTGTAGAACAACTTGAAGCAAAGCAGAATTGCAGAACAGATAGAAGCATAGAAGAATTACAGGACAAAAGAGAAGTGGTAAGAATTGAAACACCTATGTTGTTGGTTATTCAATCATTTTACTTATAATCAGGGAGGTAGGGTGGTGCTAGGGAGGATTGTGGTCCTCTGATATTTGAGTTGGTGCTTGAATATTGGGAGTTGTAGCTTCCATCTAGTTGTGGCTAGAAAACAGGATGGCAGGGTGGTGCTTGGGAAAACACAGAGTTTTCTATATGCAAGTCGATGCTTGTATAAGTGGAAGTAGTTGCTTCCATTCAGTCGGTGCTGGAACACTCAGGGAGTTAGTGCTTCCTTCTAGTCAGTGCTAGAGAAACCAGAGAGTTGGTGCTCTCAACAACTTGGAGCTTGTAAAATCAGAGGTAGTAGCCTCACTTTGAGTTGGTGCTCAAACATAGATGATGTACAGAACTTAAAAGACTACCTATCATTTCGAAGAAGAAGAGGTTTTCTCCCTTTATGGGTTTCCTCATGAAAATTTGTCTCTGTGTATATCTTATGTGTGATTGATGCTCATTATTTATGTTGT
>JASDQU010738296.1:59372-72501 GCA_032191745.1 Picea mariana
CTCAGTTGTCTTAGTAATTTCAACAAACTTTAGCAGGGAGTCTCAAGTCCCTCTTAGACAAGGCATGCCTTCTTTAGCGAGGGAGGCCACTTAGTCACTTTAGCCCGTTTGCATGCATATTGGATGTTTGACTTTTTGGTATGCTCTTTGAATACTAGTTGGCCTTAGGATATATTTGTATTTTGTAGAGTCATAAGTCATCGTGGAGTCAGACCAGCTTCCCTGCCGGTCCCATTGATTACTACAGTTACCACCAGATTTCGAGTTCTTGCCTTCTAAAAGGCGTAGAGTTTGTAGAAGTGGTACACACACATCCACCTTTCAGACTTGTGGTTCCACAAGGATGAGTATTGATTCCAGTCTTCAAAACACTGGGAGTTATTTGAATCCCATACCCACTATAGTTAATGGCACCCCTTCTACTCCTGCAACCGCTACAGTTGCAATGTCGGAGGATTATACTAGTACTATGGCTCGGCCTGTAGTTAATTCTTCATCTCTTTCCTCGAACCTTTTTGGGGGTTTTGGTCACTCGTCGGGTTACAATGTTCAGTCCATTTTCTTATGGTATGCCTAACTTCACGTCGCAGTTTTCAACTTCCATCCCAGCTACTGGCCCCAACACTAGCCTTGGACTTGGGGGCACTACACCTCCTTACACTCTTTTTTTTTTTGGCGGTTCTCATATCCCCCAAACGAATCCTAATTTAGGAAGTGTCCCTTTTCTTAACCCCGGGTCTAATCCTTCTATAGCTGGATGGAACAACCCAGCTAGCGGACAAGTTTTGCCTTACATCCCTATCTCCTCATTGTTGATTCCAACCAATACTTTTGGCATGATGAATCCACTTCAATCCTCTGGATTCCAACCTGGAGGAGGTCAGTCTTACACTTTGGGAAACCCCCAACCCAAATCCAATATGGTTGGGGGAAATTTTAAAAACCCTCAGCTCAGATCTAATCCGGCCGGGAGAAATTTTCATAATCCTTATCAGAACATTCATGCTGGAATGATGCCCAACCCATATTATATGAATCATCCTGGAGGAGGTCCTTATAATTCCGGATAGGGTTTTGGTCCTTACCAGAATCCTGGATGGAATGCAGTTCCCAACGCACAATCTTTCGCGGAAGGGTGGGGCCAGATGTCGCAACCTCGTCTCCCTTTTCTGGCCACGCTTAATCTGCCAGACTTGTCTAAGTTAATGAACAACCTGGTGATTCATGATCCCACATGGCCCCCTGTCCCCACCAAACTTTTGTCAGACATTCCAAAGTTTGAAGGTAAGAATGGAGAGGACCCTGGTGATCACGTCACTACTTTTCATCTTTGGTTCTCATCGAATTCTTTGAACCATGATTCTATTAGATTACAATTATTCCAACGCACTCTCATTGGAGTTGTGTCACAATGGTATATTGAGCTACCTAGGGGGACATATGGGTCATTCCATTAGTTGGTGCTAGCCTTTCTCAACCACTTTAAATTTCCCATTCGTTACGATGTTGGTCTTGAACTTTTGTCGACTCTACGCTAGGGTATCGACACTCACATCTTGGACCATATCCAGGAATGGCGTAGACGGAAGCAATTAATTAAGACTCCTATACCCTCAACCTTTCTTCTAGAATGGTTCTTAAAGTATTTGCACCCTCCTATCTCAAAGGACGTTGCTACTTCCAGGGTCTTCAATGAGGAAGAATCTATCTTTAGAGCCCAGCAACTCGATTTGATATACGCTCAGTTTGGGATGTTATATCACCTTCTTCCAGACACACCGGCGCCAAATCACGATCCTAGAAAGAATCTTGGACCTCATGCCGATGGAATTGTAGGGTCCGTAGATGTAAAGTCCATAGACTCGAAAACAAATTCTACCGGAGGATCAGCTTCATTTGCATCCTCCAAACCCACCCAATCGGTGGATGTACATTATGTGCAATCATCAAAGAACCCAAATGGTGACCAACAACCAAATGGGAATAAAATTAAAGGTCAAAACAATCATAAGGGTGGGAAGAATAATAATAAACCTAAGGACAAAGACAATAATGGGAGACAGAATGATAATGCTGGAGAGGTAAAGAAAGAGAAATGCAAGGTGAAGTTTCCTTGTAAACTTTGTATCGATGACCACCTTACACATTTATGCCCCAAACTTGTGGAGGCTGTGAGGCTTTTAAATCTACTACCCATTGTGTTGATGAATCCATTCCCACACAACCATAAGTTAGCCTCGAGCTCTTCTAAGACCGGAAATGTGTCCGGTGGAAGTCAAAACCCATCGTCACAAGATGGCGACCGTGTTTGTATCAATATGGTCGATGAAAAAATAGATATAGCCACCCTCTCTCGAGATTATAGCTCTTCAAAAGCTAGTACCAGTCTAGAAGCTCCTCCTCCCCCTTCGGAGACGAACTTACAGATTGAGAAACCAGAGCCATCACCTCATATTCTGAAAGGAGTACTTAAGCGCTCTACCCATAACCCTAATGCTAGAGCTTCCCATAAATACTCTATTATTGAGGATCTGCGCCAAACCCCTTGCGCGATGTCAGCTTTGGAGGTACTCCAGATGTGTCAATCACAAAGGAATGCCTTACTCTCTGCCTTAGGATCTATAGAACCTAGTGGCTTGAAAATTATCAAGTTTGGCGTCATGGATGTGAAGCCTCACTTACCCTACCATGTGGCTTGTCAAATCCACGTGGAGTATTCCAAGTATACTATCAAATGATTAGTCGTTGATGAAGGTGATCCCACATGTGTGATGTATCTGGTCTGTTGGAAAGCTCTTGGTTCTTTGGCCCTTTCCAAGTCGTCGAACATGTTGATTGCATTTGAAGGTCATTCCTTCTACCCTCATGGTATTCTCCCCACCTTTCTGGTCCATTTAGGTGGGAAGACGGTAGAGGTGGAGGTAGAGGTAGTTGATGCACCTCTCAATTATAACCTATTACTAGGTCGCAATTGGACCTATGCTATGGTCATTGTCATATCATCTATCTTCTGTGTACTTTTTTTTCCTCATCAAGGGGAGATTGTGACTATCGACCAGTTATCCTTTGCATACTCTAGTCCTAAAACATCTATTGTACCGTTGATCCCCATGATCAAAAATTCTCAGCCGGCAACTGAGAATATCAGTGTCAGAATGTATTCTTCCCTCATGGGTACTTTTGACTTCTCGACATCGATTCACCACGTTTACACCATTTCTAGTAGGCCCTCTTCTGCAGGGAGGTCCATTCCTTTCCGCACTTCCTATTTTAGTGATCCATGGACCCTACCTTCTTCGACTTCATCATGTGAAGGACAGTTGCATGATGGCATGGCTATGCCACTATCAGTAGCGAAGATTGTGTATCAAGATGTTCTTGACTCTTCTGTTGATCCTGATCCTGTTACCTCGCAGACAGACAAGGAGGATCCAGTTCTTAGGCATGTATGAGCCACCTCATTATCTTGTTCGCATGATTGCCTAGATGAGACTTTTCCTTGGAACAAAGCCATCCTTGAAGCCATGAATAGTTCCGAGAGACCTTGGGATGACATGCATCATCGATCCTATTTTCTCCCAAGTCTTGAAAGAATCGAGCAAGATGACTTTCGGTCTACCCTGAGTGAGATAGTCAGTCACACCGTAGTTCCACTTTATATGCACAAGTATTTCTCCTACCATCTCGATCAATATCTTTCATAACCCTGGCAAGATTGAGAAAGTAAATATAGGTGCGGATTGTTTTCCATAAGAAATTTTGATCTACACCAATCTCTTCAAATAATTTCGAGATGTATTTGCTTGGTCATACGAAGAGATTCCAGGGATCGACCCTCGGATTGTCGAACATGAGATTAGAACTTACCTGGATGTTAAACCAGTTCGACAACATCTTAGAGATATGAATCCTAGGAAGGCCCCTGCTATTAAGGTAGAGGTGAAGAAGTTGCTTAACGTCGCCTTCATCTACCCGATTCCCTTGACCAAATGGGTATCCAATCTTGTTCTCGTGAATAAAAATCAAGGAACCATCCGTGTGTGTATGGACTTTCACGACCTGAAAAAGGCTTGTCCTAAAGATAACTTCCCCATGCCTTTCATTGATCAGATTCTTGATGAGTGTTTGGGAAGAGAAATATTTTCTTTTATGGACAAATTTTCAGGCTATAACCAAATCCAAATCAAACCTGAGGACCAACACAAGACAGAATTTATATGTCCTTGGGGTAATTTTGCATACCGGAAAATGCCTTTCGGCCTTAAAAACGTCGGAGCAACCTTCCAATGTGCCATGACTTTCTCTTTTCATGATCTCAATCACATATTCGAAGCCTACCTAGATGATCTTGCTGCTCACTCTCGCAAGAGAGTGGATCATGTTATACACCTTCGACTATTTTTTGAAAGATGTTGTTACTATAGAATCTGGTTAAACCCTCATAAATGCATCTTTTACGTTAAGTCTGGTCATCTCTTAGGGTTTTTAGTTTTCGAGACTGGGATCATGGTAGATCCTCTTAAGGTTGAGGCAATACTTCGATTGCCTCCCCCGCACACTATTAGACAACTTCAAGGTTTACAGGGAAAAGCTAACTTTCTACATTGGTTCATAGTGAATTATGCCAATATTACTAAGGGTTTCATGCACCTCTTGAAGAAGGACACCCCCTTTATCTGAGATGAGTGAGCCCAGGAGTCTTTCGACGCTTTGAAGAAAGCCTTGGTATTGGCCCCTCTGCTGAAATCTCCTGATTACAATAGAGATTACCTGTTGTATATTGTCGCATCTGCAAAGACAATTGGTATGGTTCTAGTTCAGGAGGATGATGAGCTCCATGAGCATGTCATCTACTATCTCAGTCAAAATTTAGTCGGTCCTGAGCTTAATTACTCTCAAGTTGAAAATCTATCTTTGGTTGTCGTTCACGTAGTCCAATGCTTACATCATTATATATTACTTTGCAAGACTACGGTGGTTGTCGATGTCAATCTGTTTCAATACATCCTTACTAGACGTATCATCAGGGGAAAATATAATAAATGGATTGTCATCTTACAAGAATTTGATATCGACTTTCCTTCGGCCAAGTCCAAGAAATCACTAGTTTTTGGAGAGTTAATATCCAATTTTCCATGATTAGACGAGGATGTTATCCATGTCGATTCATTCGGAGATGAACACATTTTCCTTGTCTCATCGTTTGATCCCTGGTATGGAGACATTGTTTTATATCTTCAAACCTTGAAGTTTGCTCAGCATCTCTCGTGAGATGATCGACAACGTGTTAGATACCAAGACAAAAAGTATACCATCATCGATGACACTTTGTATCGCCGAGGAGTAGATAATATATTGCATCATTTCTTAACTCATGAGGAAGCCAATTAGTCCTAAACGATTGCCACAAAGGGGCTTGTGGTGGTCACATATTTGGGCTTGCGACACCCCAAAAAATCCTGCGAGCCATTTATTTCTAGCCCACTATCTTTAAAGATTGTATCGAAGTGGTTAAGAAGTGTCACCCCTGCCAGGTGTTCACTCAAAAAATGTGCTCGATCCAGCCCCTCTTCACCCAGTCATCATCGTCGGTCCCTTCACCAAGTGGGGGGTAGATTTTTTCGATTGAAACCCAACTTCGGCTGGGGGGCATCAACACGTTATCGTGGCCATCGACTACTTTACTAAGTGATCCAAGGCCATTCCTATCGTAAAATATGATGGGAATATTGTAACCTTCTTCATGTTCAACCAAATTATCGCTCGGTTCGGTATCCTGAGTGAGATTGTCACTGATCATGGCAGCCACTTTTAGAATGAAATGATGGTAGAACTAGCTTCTAAGATGGGGTTTAGACACATTCATTCATCCCCTTATTACCCCCAAAAAAATGGGCAAGTAGAGGCCATCAACAAGTCTCTCAAGACCATTTTGCAAAAAACTGTCAGTCAGAGTAATTCTAATTGGCACATCATGTTATATCTCACACTTTGGGCATACCGAACCTCGGTTAAGACTTCCACCGGTTATTACCCTTTTCAGTTAGTGCACGGTGTGGAGTTGATCCTTCCTATTGAATGTGAAATCCCTTCTCTCAATTTGGCAGTCGAGCTCCTACCTGACACTTCAGATTTAAAGAGACGCCTTGTGCGCTTAGAGAGTCTTGACGAGCAGCATCGAGATGCCTTTACAGCTATCAAGGCAAACAGAAATGTGTCAAGGTTCAGTACAACAAGTATGTTTGTCCCTAGTTGTATGCTGAGGGTTACTTAGTTCTCTTATATGACCAAGCCAAAGAACCACTAGGAGTAGGCAAATTTAAACCCATGTGGCATGGTCCTTACATCATGCGATGTGTCCTAGAAAAAGGAGCCTATGAATTAGAAGATTACAAAGGGAATAAGTTGGCCGAGCCCATAAATGGGCTCTACTTGAAAAGGTACTACACTTGAGCCCTAGGCTTGGACGGAACTCTTTGTATACTAATGTAAGTTTAGTGTATATACGTCTCTTTTATCCTTTTCTTTTGTCTTTATCTTTCTTATCAAGTTTTCCCTTTGTTGGCAGATGTCAACGGAGTCTTCAGTCTACCTAGGATTCACAGATGGAGCCAGTCGTCATACACGGAACTTGGCTTCTGCCTCTTGGGTGTTTTACTCACCCGAGGGTGTGCTGGTGTCTTCAGGTGGCACATGCCTAGGGCCATCCACGAATAATGTGGCTGAATATAGCGTCGTCATAGAACTTTTGCACGATGCTATCTCATATGGCATTCTCTCTTTAGAAGTTCGCTTGGATTCCCAGCTAGCAGTATGTTAGTTGAACAGTCGTTACCGCGTGCGTGATCCTAATTTACTCCGTCAATTCCTACGGCTACGTCTTTTAGAATGACAATTTGATTTTATTACATATTATCACATTCCTAGGAGTTCTAATCATGTATCTGATGCCTATGCTAACTATGTTTTAGATTGGCATTTGTCACATTAATAAAGCAAAGAAAACCATTAAATCAATGTACACATTGTAAGATATAAGTAAAGTCGAAGATATTTTTTCATATATTTCAAAATATGGTGTTTATATTACAAAATTGGGGCTAAAACCCTCAATACACATATACAGTCGGTATACATATCCCACGACATCTACGCTTGTGGCAGCGGATGTGTGTCATGGTAGAAAACCACGGTGTTTGCGAGACGTCAGAAGAGTCGTACCCATGCTCTAGGTACACCAACCACATGTCAATGCATGGCTTCAGGTAGATCCTCTACCTGAACCATAGTAATCCTCTGTGTCAAATGAGACAAGTTGCCCTGCATGTTTTGTAGGACTCTCTTTGCTTCTCCTCCCGCCGCCTCATCTCCCTGGTTCCTCTATCTATGTCGTAGGAATCCCTCTGGCCATCCCGAACCCACGTCTGCGATTACACAAGTGTCTAGTTAATACTCAAACACCATCCCAAAAATATTTGTGTTCCTTAAATACAAAAATACAAAAAAATCAAATATTAAAAAAAAAAATTACCTATATCACCGTAGGCGGTCCCTGGTGGAAGTGGCATATCAAGATCTCCTCGGAAATCAATCCTCGCATAGGGATAGTCGTCCAGCGCAATGATCTTCCGCTGCCACTAGAAGAAAAAATCATCGTTGTAGGGTGTGGTCACCCTACCTCCCCCCTACCACCATACCATGGTTGGATCGCATGGTCCTCTAGGAAGAACCTCCACTCTAGGTCCCATACCTGGAACTCACTGGAAAAAGAAGCTACAAAAAATAGAGGCAAACCCGACTTTTCGCTTACTCCCTTGTTTGCACTCTATCAACTAACCTTTCATATTGGTCAACAGTGAGGTACACCAGTCATAGACAGTGAGTCTAGCACACTCTAATGCGTAAAACATCAGTGGTCTTGATGCTTGATGCAACGAGTCCGAACCTATGATCCTAGTAAGCACAAGCATTATGATCTTCAAACTGAGATTATTTTTTGCTCGGATGGGGACTTGACTTCCCACCTTGGGAGTCCCTGTTATATAGTGGGCATCGATATACTCTTCAATCTTCATCCCACTCTCTGCTCCGCGTGACTTGATGTTCACAACCTCCCCTCAGCATGATAGACCAGTCAAGAAGTAGATGTCCTCTACTTCGATCCTCAGTGGTTGTCCATCGAGGATAAATCTTTTGCTATCAAGGTCCCAGTAACCCACCAACATCTCCAATAACCTCAATTGAGCCCTCATTCCTTTGAGAGCCCAAAATGTGTACAAACCACGTCTTTTTAGAGCCACTTGAGCCACCAAATCTC
This sequence comes from Picea mariana, assembly GCA_032191745.1. Taxonomy (NCBI): domain Eukaryota; kingdom Viridiplantae; phylum Streptophyta; class Pinopsida; order Pinales; family Pinaceae; genus Picea; species Picea mariana. The sequence goes on from JASDQU010738296.1 coordinate 67,690, forward strand.
ATTCAACAGCTGCATCCACCTCCTCATGCTCTCACTCTCTCAATTCCAGGACCATCCTGCAAAAACAAATCAATTTTTTTGAGTTAAACACCCTTTTTTGGCCATTTGCGTACCTATACACGGCCTTCTTTGCACACAGTCGCATGTAGGGATTGATACACACTCCCTGTGGTTCACACAAGGGCGTATACCTCATCGTACATGCGACCTTAACAAAGGAGACCTGCATACACCGAAAATCCTAATTTCTGCCCTCAAAAACTAAAAACTTGGAACCTAATTCAAAAATGTAATCCACTCAATTTGAAGAGGATGAGATGAAGAGTTACCTGATCTAGACGGTTCGTTATTTCATTGCTCGATGCTCCCACAATCGTCATTTGAATCTTGGAGGTATTTTTGGTCCAAATTGCACTATTTGGGTAAAAATCAAAATGATACAGTAATTTTTTATTTTATTACTATTTATAAGCTATTTTTACCCACTTTATATAGTTTCATGCTATTTTTTAACCTAATGGACTAATTCAAATATGGTTTTGAGTTGGTTTTTTGTAGTTTTGACTCAGTTTTCTTGAGGATTTCAACGTCATGATTGGTCGTTCGTCACCTCGGGCAAGTATTTTCATAACCTAGCATATAGGATAGGTATCCACTCCATCGTGCATTTTCACATTATCCTTCGACTACCATATTTTTTACGCCATAGGTATGAACCCATTTGTTGCGACACAAAACCTCTCGTCTGTTATAAGTAGTGTCGCTAATAAATGGTAGAGACTTACAAAACATGGGTTCCCTAGTTAGATCCCCTTTGTCATTCGGTGCCCATGCCGAGTTTTTCCTTAGGACCGGGAATCCATTATAACTTGATACATGACTTTATAATGAGCATCATTTCTCATTCATGCACATGAGGCCTTATTCCGCGCAGACTCTCAAAAACAAGTCTTAGTTAAGCTCTTTTGCGACTCGTCTAAAAACTGAAAAGATTTCCGAGTGATTTGTCCCTTTCACACTCATTAAACTGGATTTGAAAGGTCATGAATCTTAGTTAAGCTCTTTTCCGACTCATTATAAAAAATAGAAAATATTTCCGAGTGAACTTGTCTTTTTCACACTCATAAATTGGATTTGAAAAGACGTATATTTGGCACAAGTTTACCCCTTTTTCACACCAAGTAGACTACAAGACATAAAAAAGGATATTTTTTGGCGTTAAGTTGTGATTGCATCTCATGCCCTTGCTTGCAGTATTGAGCCTTTAGCCGGTTATCGCTTTGTGTTATAAATTGTTGCCTAAGCAATTTTGCATCATAAACCAAGTAGAGCCTTGTTTATATCCTTCGTAATTTGACACCCTATACCCTGGAGGAAACATCACCCCGAGTGTCCATCTCCCGCATGCATTTCCTTGAATTAAGCATAGGTACGTTCCACTGCTGGAACTAGTTTTTCTTACTTGCGACACTTGTTTCCTCCTCTGTATCATAGCATTCATTTGTTATGAAAAAACAAAAAAAGATGGGCGGGAAGGGAGTACTATATTATAATTGGCAACAGTCGTGTCACCTTTGAATAGAGCACAAAATTATTGAGTCCTTATGTCATCATAATTTTGCGTTTTAGCATGGCCTTGGGAAACTGATATCGTTACAGAGTTTTATCTACCGACTGGTTACTCTTCCAGTCCCTATAGAGAACATTATTGATGCCTCTTGCATATAATAGTCACATCACTGAGTCTATGTTGTCGGAGTCCACCACATGTCTCATGCTCTTGTTCAAAGGAAATCTCACAACCTGCATCGGCCACTCCTTAGAAATATTCACTTTGCATGTCGTCCATACCCTCAGTTTGTATCAAAATCACATGATACTATGGTCTTATCACGCACCCTATCCCTACTTGCATCATCAGTAGGTCACCTTGAACCCAACAATTGACATTTCATCATTGGTCGTTGATTGGGTGGTTTCCCTTGTGTTCACTGGCAAGACATCTATTCACACTTTGGGATTCATGTAGTGTCTTGGATTTCATTAGCCTTATTGATGGTTTCCTCACCTTTTTCATCAATTTTCATCATTGGCTTCTATTCATAGGGTCTTTTTCATGTACCGCTTTCATTTGATACACACGAAAGATGAACAGGGTTGTTGGTTCGTGAACATGTTCTTCGTCTGATCTCCTCCAAATCATGAAGCTCTTTCTTTGTTCCTCATGTTGACTAATGAGAGATGCCTTAATTCTCTCCTTTTAGCGGGTCTCTTTCCATCGACTTCAGCTCATATATTCTGGATATGGGACCTAGAGTTTTATGAGTACCTTGAGGCTTGCAGTCATTAGTGGCAAGCTCTCTCACCATTGACAGAGGGGAATACATCAATGTCTCCTGATCAATGGATTTCTCAAGTGTTCGACACCAACTCCTTTATTCACACTTGTAGGAATGTACTCGGTGCCATGATACCTACTTTCATTATTGGTAGGCTATCTCACGTTTGTTAACGGTATACCTCAATGACCGGTAATCAAACAATGTCTCATTATGTTCAACCTCAACTCCTTTATTCACATGATGTATACTTGCACCCTTGGTGGATAGTGTAGAATACTTGAAGACATCACTATGTGGCCACAACTTTCCTAAGTTGTAGCTCCCCTTTCATTGGACCAGCACTTGTTCGACTTTAGTGATCATGGGAGATCAGATTGTACTCCATGGTATACAGATATCTTCATATTGATTTTGAGACTAGTTTCACTGGGCCTTGTTCGTGACTATGACAGCTTTTGGAATATAGCCACAATTGTATCTCCCTATTCATGGCCACAGACACTTATTTGGTATATTTTCTGCATGGATCTGCATTGTATTCTTGGCAGCCAGGTATGCAAAGTCAGTATAGAATGTAATGAGCAATCGAGTTCGTCTAGCTGGTTCTCTACCACTTCACTCCTAGGTTATTTATAATGTATTTCGGCCATCGCAGATACTCCTCTAATATCACACATTAGGGGGCATCTTTTATAGAAATATTTTCCTCACCATTGATATCTTGCACAGAGGGCCTTTTTCCATTTCCCTATGCAGACTTATCATCCCTTTTTTATAAATCCAAAGCTAAAAATAAACATTTTTCCACATATACACACCCTATCAGCTATACATCAAGTGTATATGCAAGCTGCTCCACTACATCCCACGTACATCAGGATTTGTGCCAGAAAATACAAAAATGGAGTCAGGTTTCCATGTCACGACAAGAGATATTTGATCCTTGGCCTTCCATATACTAGAAATGTTCTGACTCCGCCCTTCGGTTGCATTTTGAAGGCTATAAGAGCATAATTTTGAGCTATGAAAAGAGGATAAAGCATTCAACTTTGAGAGAAAAGTTACTCTAGAGAAATTACTTCATATTGAGTCTGCATCCCTTTGTCCCTCAAGTCTGAACATAGTGTTCAACCCCCAATATCTTTCCCTATTGTTGAGATAACCTCATTGTCTCTCTCTTTTGAGCTTGCCTTTGGTGGAGGATTGAAGTGGTGGAGACCTAGTTGGAAGGAACTTGGTTCCTTGGTTTCGAACCATGCCGACATGAAAGTCTGTAATGTTGACACTTTTGTTGATCAATTATTAATAGAAATGCTCATTTCCCGTCCTATTGGTATTGTGCAAATATATTATTATTATCCATGGGTATGTTTGTAATGTTTATTAATGGATTATGCTATCTGATGTGCTAACCCCTTTACATTATCACTATATACTTGATTTTCTTATTCGTTCAGAACTTATTGTAGGTACAAATCTTTGGTTTGAAGTGCTCAACGGTGGAACATCATCAAACGTTGGATCGAGGTAAGCCTCTTTCTTATCTTGCACATTATTTTATATAGAATACAATGGAATTGAGTTGATTTATGCAATCATACCTGTCTTTTGTGGTTTACCCTTGGCCATAGAGAGTGTTTTCATCGTAACAACAAGCTACAACTTGTAGGAGACACCAATATCCTCTTTTGATCACCAAGTCGAGGAGACAACAATCCCTTGTTTTGAGCACCAACTCAAGGAGACAACAATCTCCTATTTTGAGCACCAACTCAAGGAGACAATAATCCCCTATTTTTCAAGCACCAACTTGAGGAAGTTGCAACTACCTATTGTTCAGACTCCAACCTGTAAAGGACTTTAATCCTCCCTTGCTCCACCATTCCACCCTCACTGTAGTTTTTAATCTTAAAACTTCAATTTCTTCCTTTGGACTCTTCTTTGTTTAGATATTCTTATTAAATCATCGAGTCACACCTTCTTTCAACATATTTTATTGTTTATATAGTCATCCAACAGGTATTTGATATTGAACCATTGTGTCTCTTTGTAAATAACAATGAACCAATGTACCTCTTCAATATAGGAATGTATATCTTCATTATAAGTATGTGCCTTTTCAATATAATATATTAATCATACTATTTTAATTAATACAATGTCAATGAATCATTGTGCATTTTAGATCATTTAGTCATGTTTTCAATTGGTTCAATAAATTTTGACTATCATGATTTAATTCACTTTTTACCTTATCATAGGTAAATACCACCATGGTTTGCAAATACCATGTGCTCTTTCACTTTTACCCTTTTTCTTTAACTCCACTTTCACTTTTACCTTTTTCTTTAATCCAATTTTCACTTTTACCTTTTTCTTTAATCCAATTTCATTTTTACCTTTTTCTTTGTTCCACTTTCATATTTACTCCTCTTTTACGTAAACTCCACTTCCACTTAAGTTTTCAACT
>JASDQU010738296.1:73794-89254 GCA_032191745.1 Picea mariana
TCTTTCACTTTTACCCTTTTTCTTTAACTCCACTTTCACTTTTACCTTTTTCTTTAATCCAATTTTCACTTTTACCTTTTTCTTTAATCCAATTTCATTTTTACCTTTTTCTTTGTTCCACTTTCATATTTACTCCTCTTTTACGTAAACTCCACTTCCACTTAAGTTTTCAACTCTTGTTATTTATTAAATTCATATTTATATTTAATCCACTTTCATTTTCACTTTTGTGTAAACTCTGTTTCCACTTAAATTTTCCACTTTTGTATTGATTAAAGAAATACCAAGGTCACATTTATATTTGATCGCTTACTAACCTTTGACATATATTTGATCACTTACTAACCTTTGAAATTAATGAAATTTTATTCAACAATTGACTGCCTTAGTGGATCTAACCATTGGTGGTTGCTGAAAATTGTTTGGGTTTGAAAGGTCATCCAACTTCGGCCTGGCAAGAATGATGACCAAAACTTGCTATGAAATATCGACTACCATGTTGATATGAGAGACTCAATGGTTCTCGGTGTTGCATCAACAAATTTCCCTTCGACTACACTATAAAATGATAGTGCATGAGAAAACATTCAAGAGGGAAACTCGCCAGAATTCATTTTGTTCATCACGATCTTATCTCAACAACATATATAGTCAACAGGACAACTCGACTCGATGAGTGTAGTAATTGAAATTGTTTCATTCTTTCATTCTTTCAAAGCACTCGACCAGGCGATCCCCTGTATTCCAGTAGTCCATTGTGTTCCTGTAACTCAATATTCTTGTAGCTTTTATTGTAGTTCCATGTCATACTTCACTATGGTACTTCTTATCTTCATGTTGACATAAATGCCAACATGATATTTCCATCAAATATTTCTTCAATTGAATAGTCATAATCTCTAAAATAATGTTGTACACGTAATTACAAAGATATATCAATCTAAACACATCAAAGGACCATGGTCTATCAACCTTAGGAATAAGTGCAATGAAGGTGTTGTTAGTTTAATTCAAAACCTTCTTGGACAGTCTAACTTCCACCACCACCCACAACAAATCAACGCTGAGAAGATAAAAAAATAAGTATTCAATCAACCATCCATTTGGTCCCAAGCTCTTCTCTTTTTTAAAAATAGCTAAAACTATTAGGAGTCTGATTTTGGAGACTTCGTCAAACATTGTATGGTTGTCTTATGTTGTAACCAGTCATGGGAAAAGGGAAACAATATTAATTATTTTTGTTATGTTTGTGCATTCGACTTCTTTGTAATTAACATAAAAATGCTCGACACTAAGGGTTTATAAATCCATGAAACTTCTCATAGTCTCCCCTACCTCATTCCACATATCTTAAATGGTATTAGCACTTTTTCTATGACTAGAAAACTCACATTTTTTTGCTTCTAGTTCCTTTACTTCCTTAATCTTTGCCTCACTAAAAGTGCCACTATTTCTCAAACAATTCTTTCATAGCCTATTTAATTTCTCTCATAGTCCTATCCCTTTTCAACAATCTTTCACTCCTTCATACTAGAACTTTTTCTTTGATAGAGTTCAATGTTGTAGCAAATTGTTTGATCTCAGTGGGTTTCCATACACTATAGACCATTTCTCTGAAATCATCCTTGCCAAGCCACCCTTAATTAAATTTAAATGGACCACCTAATTTAGGATCACTTAAGGATAGCTTAAAAAAAATGGGCCATGATCTGAAACCCTATTTGGTTCAATCCATGACATACACTTGTCAAACCTCTGAATGAGAGTGTAAGATATCAAAAATCTATCAAACCTCTTAGAAATGGCCCATCGCCAGTTCTATTATTCCTCTGAGATGGGCCAATAGATGGGATCCTCTTCAACCAGTCATACCATCTCAATTTTATAAGTTAGAAAGTCATCCAAACAATCCAACCTAATAGTCAAGCCCCATACCTCTCTTCAACTAAGTCTAAAATTTAAATCATCACCTAAAAACACATTACCATCCCTTGAACATTGTAAATCAAATAATCTCTCTTGAAAAACTTGCTTATCCTCATATTGGCCATACATGTTCAGTACAGTAACTAGTTGACCAAGCATTTTACTAAAGAAAATCATGCACGGGCCTTAAAAAATAACAAAATAATTAGTAAATACCAAACTTGTCTTCCAACTTATGACAGTACCCCTATACAAGCCACAAGAATCAATTGAACAAAAATCCCAATCCTTGAAGGTATTTTTAAGATCAACGACAAGACCTTCCCCCCTGCCCATTAGTTCTTATAAAAGTAGGATTTCTATATTCTCTAAGTCTATAAGTCACCTAAGGGCCAGTTTTTTGATGGGACTACCCAAACCCCATACATTCACCCTCGGTTCAGAACCTTGTATGAGGGCACATTGTTTCTAACAACCCTTTTGATAGTACATTTCCACTCTTGTTTGATTTCCATTACTATTTTTTCTTGTCAATGTTGTAAAAAAAAAATTGACCCACCAAAGATGATCCTAACTCTCTCCCCAAGTCACCACCCAAACCCCTAGAACAAGCCTCCTCCAAATTCTTCTCCTTTTTCCTAGGTCTAAACCAATATCAATCTCATTCCCTTCCTTTATATCTCCTTCGAAATTTACATCCTCCACCTGAGCCTTAGTCACTTCCATAGGTTCCTTTCTATTACACATGTGTTTCACAAATGACTCAGAACAATCATAGACAATATATCCATATTGATGGGAGTGCACACAGTGGAACAACATGTTAATGGAAACCAAGAGCTTAACAAAAAAAAAAAAATCATATCTCAATATCCATCAACTTCACCAGCCCATGGCTAATATCAGCTTGCATCAAAACCATGGCCACAATTTGCAAGGCACTAGACGTATATCCCTAGTCAATATAAATGGTTTTTTCTAAAGTAGAAAACATGAGAATAACAAATCATTTCATTTGAAAATGTTATATCATTTGAAATCAAATAGGATCAAAATCTAATAACCAAATAGAGAGACATGCATACTCTGTTTCGATTGTCATCATAGTCGGGTAATCAAAACCAAACAGTTTTGCAAATCGTTTCATATCCAATTTGAAGGTAATGCAATCAAACAAATCGTAGGCAAACGTTGTGTTTTCTTATCAAAAAAAGATGTGATCAGATCAAAACAAAATCGTTTAAAAATTGTTATAGCTGTCATGACATTAAATGATTCACACGACAGGTAGACCAATTCAAACAGGTGTGAGAATCAACTCATACAAAATCGTAACCAGATTGATTCGACTTTGATCATAGTCATAATAGGATCGACATCAGTGATAATTGGTTATTGCAAAATGAGCAAATAAACTCGATTGGTTTTGAACGAAATCATTAATTTCAAACGAATCATGACCGAGTTCATAGAAACAAATCATGAATCTGGATATAACCAATCTCATTTTACAAATCAAATTCAAACAGAGTATCTATCGCAAATACGAATCCAACTGATAACATGGTCGAGCTAACAGTAAACCAATGCGAATTAACCGGCTAGGTTTAGCATGATCGTTATGAATCAAATCCATTTTATGATTTGGGCATGTTGGTACAGGCTTAAAATAAAAAGCAATGTTTCCAAAGAAACAGAGTCACATTGGAAACAATCCGAATTGAAATCCTGTTCTTTGAAAATCATATGACACAGCCAACTGTAACAATAAACCTCATCAAAAATCATTACTAATCATAGCGTAGGCATTATAAAGAAATCGAAATGAAATGTGATTGTGTTCTAAATTGAATATGAGAAACACTTCCTGTCTTGAATAGATATAAACGAATTCAATTGACAGCAGAGCATCCATTTTAACTCAATCAAACAAACCGAATCCACACTAAAATCAATCAAATCGATGAAAATCTAATAGAAGCTAAACTGGGAAAAATGAAATTCCATTTAGTCAAAGCAAAGCTATGTATAGAATGCATACAATGTAACAGAACCAATCAATGCTGTGACCAGAGCTGTTTAAAACCGAATTCAAATCGTTATATAAACAAGTGATGTCAAAATATACCTGTGTAGCGACGAGGCTTCTCAATTATGCCAACTTAGAATTCACGACAGCCATGGTTGATTCCACATTTTTAAACAAGATGGAGCCTGTCGTCTTTTGTTTCTTATCTGTCACTTGTAGCTTGGCCTTTTGACTGGTAAGCAGTGCAATCTGGTCTTCTAAAGATTGAATTCTTGACTGGAGAATCGGAACATCAAGATAATATCGCTCTAACCATGAACTGCATTGATCACAAGGTGGCACTGTAGGTTTAGACAGAGCAGGAGAGGGTTTGGATAAATGACCGGGGGCTTCACAAGGCAACTTAATGCCTGGGTAGTTAGGGTCGTCTTGTAGGCAGGGGGGTAGGTTTGACACAAATTCATACGAGGGTTCGGCACACAAACCTTGTGAATAGGGGTATTCGCTAGCCAAGAAATGCTCCACTTCTGAATCGGAGTCCTCACTCAACACGATAGGGTTTGATTCGACAGGGGGTTTTGGCTTATTTCTTGCCATCCGTGAAATCAAACATGCATTCTTTTTCCCTTTGGCGTTTACAGTGAGGTTTGCCTTGGGATTTTTGCCCATAGGCTTAACAGTCTCAACACTCTTAGTCACAGTGTGGGGCAGGTCGATAGGAAGGTCGGCCGAGGGTTTAGGCAGTAGGATACTGTAGGGTATTGGGGGTACAACCTTGACCTCGCTCACCACAGGTTTGTCAACCTGTGTAGGGTTCGAATCCTCGAAACCATTCCGAGCAACAAAATTGCTCCAACAATCTTCGTGTAGACTCAAATGACAGACAACGATAAGCTTAACCAGCCCATAATGAAAAAGGATATTATCAGCCTGGTGTTTTTTGTACTTCTTTGACATTTTAAACAGGCTTCGATGCAAATAATAGGGCATATTGAGCTGATATCCCATAAAAACCATAAGCAAACGCAGGTGGTGTAAGAACACAAACCCGTGCCGACCTTCGCAAGTCACAAACTGGTTGATTATCATCAATAAATCATGCCAACGTTGTTTGAGCATAGTTACTGGCATACCTCTATCACAGGAGGTAATTTTGCGCGACTGGAAGAGCAGTGTCCATGGGACGTCCTCGACTTTGCAATTCTTGGACCATCATTGTCCAGTGGCAGGTAAACTCGTAGCAAGACTGATAAGCTGTTCATCAATTTCCAATTGAATATCGCCGACCTTGGCTCGACAGCCATCAAAGGTCATGGAAAATTGTCTAGCTACGCAAAGGTTAAAACCCTCGAATCTTTGTATAAAGGGAAGCCATCCATTTTCCTCGAGGTCACCGCGGGCACTGTCAAACATCAACAGAGCTTGGCTGCCATTGGGTTCAACTCGGACGACTGGTGCCATGAATCAAGCACATGGTAAGGGTTTGGTTCGAATTCACCAACGCACAGGAGTAGAGCTATTCGGTCTAACAGCAATGAACGATCAAAGGGGGAAAGCATTAATGCACGCATGTGAGGGTGGTGGAGTTATTCATTGCCATGCATAATACTCATTATCCAAGTACAACCGCCAAGTTCCATAGCTATTCTCTCCATAATAATCATTCAACCATTAACTTATGTGTACCACCAATCAAATGCAATGCACATACCAATACGCGCCAGCACTGTGCCATAGTATTCAAAACATTCAACTTATAGATCAACACCAAAATCGTTATGCGCCAATGTATTAATCAAAAGTTTTAAACAATTGTGCCAATTGATACTCATAAAATTGACAAGCCAAGAGATATAAAAAGTTTAGCAATAAGGATTATATCATATATATAAATTTAATCATAACCCCTATAAAAGATGAGGCAAGTCATAATAAGTATAAACCAAAATGCTCAACGACTTATAAAATCAACAGAATCAAGTTTTGCAATCAATATAAGAATGTCCAAATGAGCATAGTTCGAAAATCCTTTCAGCCACATAACGATAAACCAAGGTAAGTGCCATAGAAAATATCAATAAAAAGATCATGACAGTTAAGATAGTGATCGAAATGCGACCTCGAAAGGAGAAATTTTCACGCTTACAGTCGTGAAAACTTAATGAAGACAAATTTGCAAGTGTTGCAAGAAATGAAAGTGTCATCTATTTGAAAAATGTGACGAACAACTTGAAGTTCGGAAGACATAGGTGTAGGCAGCTTATAGGACAATAGAAAAAAAAAAATTAATTGGCTGCCAACATGTTGTCACTAGGGCCAATGAATATTTTTGCATTCCCTATCTCATGTGCCAGGGAACCAAAATACTTTAAAACCCCAATGCTAACCATCATATCTTCAATATATTCCACAAGTTCTTCCTCCACTTCCTGCATCACCATCTTTCAATCCCAAAGCTCTTTCATCTTTGACTTTGTAAATATTTACATTTTCAAATAGGGTAATATTATATGTTGAATTGAATCATTAGTACCACATTTATTGCGTTGATTTCACCTCCCTCCCGCCAAAGATCAGTTGGAGTGTAGGGAATAATGGAACTATAATGGTTTGTGATGATATAATAATAATATCATAACAAGTTGGAATATTTTTCTATTGATGCAACCATGACATGAGCAAGATGACCACCCTTTTATTACATCATAAGATGATGTACACCGCACAAATCCGAGGAAAAACAAAACACAACATTGATTCAAGTAAGTGAATCATTTATTCTTATAGTGTGGTTAGCATCATTCTTCAACAAAATCACCATAAACATGTTGTAGGATATAATCTCATCTCACGACATGTGTGTTGACGTCAAGGAACTAGAGAGTCCCCAACACCAACATCTTAAACCTCCTGCAGGGCTAGGCGAGAAGAGACGGGAATATAACCCTAGGCTTAAAGCCCCATATAAGAAAGCGCATTGAACTCCAGGCCAAATTTCCCTTCACCTACAGTCCAAGCATGGATTCCTTTGCCTTGTAATTTTACTTTTAGTAATATTTTATTTTTATTTAGTTTATGATGTTTATGCTATTTTACAATTCAATTACTTCTATGTGGGGTTTTATACATTTGGAGTAACAAAATTAAATAAAGAACATGTAAATAATAAAAATGAAAAAGACAAATGTTTTGTATTTATTTTAGCAAAAAAAAAAAACTAAAGCAAGATTAACCAAAAGCTAGAAAAATTTAATACAATTATGTTCCTTTTAAAGAAAAGTGATTTAATTAAAAGAAGATTTTATTAAACAAAATGTTTGTTTGAAGGATTAAATGATATAATATTTTTACATTTCCTTTTAGAGTTTAGCATGTGATAAATAACAAGAAAATCAAAATATAAACGAAAGCAAAAGGTTTATATATATTAAGCAAGCTAATAATGAAAGCTTATATACATATTTTTTACAAAATAACATATTCATAAGTTTGTTTATTTCCCCTTTTTTTTATTTTTAACGTTGTATTAAAGAAAAGATGGGGAAAACTGAGGATTTTAAAGAAATAACAAAGAGATAGTTTTAGAGTGAAAAAGAAATTGATTTTCATTTAAAATTCTTCTCATACAAACTCCTGAATTTTTGAAACCTGCAAGTCTCTGCGTAGACTAGGGCTAGGTATATGATCTTTAGCCTCTATAGAACGATGTTACAATAGAAAGACCAAGCGCAAAAAGAAAAAAGAAAAAAAGAAATTTGAGCCAGAAGTGGAATGGAGCAATGAAGGCGAATCACAAGGAGAAAACCTGCATATAGAAACCGATTAGCGCCGAATAAAATTGATCTTTAATACAACAAACTAACAAGTAAACATTTACCTTATGAAGGCCAACAAGCTCATCCTCACTTTATCCTTATCATTGCTTCGCAAGAGCCCCTGTTGCCAACGATTTTGTCAATCCCTGTTGAATATGTAAGAGAATAATGAAATGAAGCAGTCCTCACAACACTCCAGGCATACCTCTCTATGAATTTTATGCCAAAGTTCTCTCTCAGAATTCTATTTCTCTAAATTTTCTCCTTTAAAAAATTTTCTTCTTCAGAAAAATTCCATCCTTAAGCTTGTTGGGCACTGCTTCTTTTATACTTTTGATAACAATTCTGGTCATTCAGGCAGTTCTCCATAACTTAATAGATCAAGTGAATCAATTTGAATTATTTTCCATAAAATAATATGTAACGGATTCATTTAAGAGACTTGTTATTTCATAATTATCCGCTTGGAAACTTTCTTTCTGTTGTATTCATGAATTAACAAACCTTTTGAATTCAGAGTGAATAGCAACACACATACTGTCCACTAGGTCCCCCCTCTTGTACGAATTCTTATCAATATAGTCGCCCGTATATAGAAATATGTAGTATTCAACAAGTATATTTATGTTCGGAAGCTACCCAGATTTAACCTCTTCGGTCGCTAGTTTTATTAGGACCTGATGCACGAGATTTTATAGCAGTTTTCCAGTTGAATGTAAGTTGTGTAAAATTGGTTTATCACCAATATCTGTAATGGAATATCTCAATAGTTCACTTATAATGATTCTTTGAGGTCGATAATCTCTCAAAATATGGTACGCCCAGTTTTTCTCTCTGTAGCCGGAGCTAGAATCGAAGCCCTTCATGCTCAAGATCAATCATGGCAGGTTTAATGCACTTAGAAGGTGTTGGTTGCATGTTTCTTTCACTCCTTGACACACTACCCATAGAAGCACATAGAATGTGAATTTATAAGCATGCATTTCGATTTCATCTTTAGATTAAGCATCATCATGCTTGCAAAAACCTCATAGGATACACTCTATGTACCATATTTATCATCCCAATACATAGTTCTTATCCAATAAAGTTGTTGAATAGTTAGCACTGGCCAAATATCCTGCATAATTTCATCTAAAGTGTTCTCTGATTTCTGATGTATGACCAGGAATCCAACAGCTTGCCTGATGTACCGTAATTCATCCCAGGATGTCTTTGCATATTGTTCTGAAGCCTCACATATCCATCGTTCCAGCTTTGCAAGTCTGATTTTATATATTCACCATTGCTAAATGAACATCACTCTCGTCGCAGCAATAGGATGTTGAAAAGTTGCACATTGATGAATGAGAAAACTTGAGTAAAGAGTTTACGAACTAAAAGTGGAGGTACATTATTTGCACAGAGTTTACTCAATAAAGAGTTCAGGATTTTGATAATACTATGCCAATGACTGCTCAAAACTTGTTGGGCAGCTCCAATCATGTTTAGTGAATGTGATCCTTTACTCACACTTTCTCGTGGCATTCTTGATGCTTGAATGCAAAGGATAAGTAGTGGGCCTATATCCTTCTTCACATTCTCTCGAACTATCCCATAGATTTTTTCTAGATAAGTAGTGACTTGTTGTTTGAAGAGTATGGTTGGATACTTTGCTTCCACTTGTTGTATGCCCTCATGTGCACCAAATGTTCCACCAGTTCTCGACAAGACATGATTTGATGGTAATTTGAACCCTTATGTCATCCTCCCCATAAAAGTGATTGATCTAGGGTAACGACATTGAGGTGTTATAGGAACCTTGCTTGGTTTTAAGTTGCGTTGAAGTAGGAAAATCAATGTTGAAGTATTTGAAATCCAATGGGATAAAGCATCATTATCATCCCTTTCCTCAATAATTAAGCCAATAGTTTTGATAATGTCGTCAAATACAGGTGTTATCTCAGCCTCAAAATCATACCAATGAAGAAGGAATTTATATATGATACAGGTTGCAATAGGTTTATCGTTGTTGAAACCTACATCTTGTATTACACACTTAACAAGAGCTCATTGGTTTTCCTGTTGCCTCTCAATGGAAAACCTTGATTGCTTTATATCCGACAGAGAATTACTCCTTACTTTGATGATTTGAGAATCAATAGGTGAATCAAACATAGATTGTTGACCCCCATCATAAACCTGGCGAATTGCTGGAGTCTTCTACAAAATCATAGGCATTGCATGGTTCGTAAGGCCATTAGTTGGAGAGACAACTAAAGATTTTTGACGTAGAACTTGCTTCTCAGACTCCAAGTTTGACAGTTTTTCTTCCAACCTATGTAGTGTCTCCTGAAGTTGAGCAATATCTGATTCAATTTATTTTACTTTTCTCAGTATTTCATCGGTTTCATTTTGAGATATCACCAATTCTCTATGTGTGTCTGCAACTTTCTTCTCAAGTGATTCCACTGAAATGTTAAGAGACTGATTTTCTCTTGTCAAGTCCTAGATTTTCACATAGCTCTCTTCCAAGGCTGAGCTTTGATTGGTAGCAAGTTCAAGATTATTTTTGAGAAACGGATTTGCCTCTTTTTCCTTCAATGCAAGTGCTTTAGTTGTAGTTGATTCAAGCTACATTTCTTCCAAAGCATTATGGAGCTTCCTAATTTCCAAACTCTTGGATTCTTCAGCATCAGCCTTTCATGATCTGAACCTGTAGCATGTGCAACTTCAGAATTGATCATCGGTCGTCATTATTAGAAAATATTCACCATAACTTAAAATATTCTTTAATGATGTCTTCTTTGAATGTATAGCATCAACTCAGTGGGAGCACACAAGACCTTGCGCAAGCGATTACAAAATGAGAGGGGGAGTATGGAAACTCTTTGTCAGCTAAGTATTGTTGACAAAAATTGTTGTCAACAATTTCCAATCAACAGATGTTTGTTTCTTACAATGGCGTGCAAGCTTTAAAAAATGACTTATGATTCTTGATTCTATGAAAGAAAGGGGAAGGGAGGGAAATGACAAGACTGAAGGTGACTCGATGTGGAACAAGTAGAGGTCGATAGGTTTGGGTGGACAAGGTTATACAACAGGAGGAGACACAATGGAGTCAATGGATTCATGGATTGGGACTTCATGGAATAACTCATGGAAAGTAGAAAGTATGAGGGGGTTTGGTCCTATTGTATAACCTGAAGGGACAACTCTTTGAAACTTGACAAGATGATTACAATGCTAGAAAATTGTCATGGATGTGTGTTGAGGGAAAGACCCAAGGTTAACACTGAGCATCCACGACGTGTATGATAGAGGAATCTCAAAATGAAGGGGACATAGAAAGGGAAAGAAGGAAGATGGGGATGGTACTAACGAACGTGACGAGCAAGGATGTCTCGCATAGCAAGCACATGGTAGACAAGCGAGGGATTATGACAAAGGAAGGCGACTTGATTCACCTGCAAGTTTGTTGTCCACCAAAACACATTTGGTCAATCAATTAAAAATATACAGATAGCATGCCTTTTAATATCACCAATCATTGCTCCATCACTTCTAATCATCTAAAAGGACAAAAAGGAAATAAAGCAAAAGAAATAAAAACAAGAAAATAAACTGAGAAAATGTGAAATCAAGCCAAAACTAGTCTAGCCCTTCTCGAAAATTTTTATTATTATTATTATTATTATTATTGTATATATATATTATGTACAGAGGAAAAGAAACCATTATCTTGGACTTAGGTCAGATGAAATTTAGCATAACGAAATGTGTCACCTGCTTTGCATGCGGGTCTTATGTGTTTGAAAAATTTGTGTGTGGAGGGACTACCAAAATGCCAACCAACAGATGTGTATGGTGTGGATATATTTCTAATCAATACCCAAAAGAAATGGCCACCAACCTCCAAGACATGCCAACCAACAGATGCTTTGCCGGTAATGATAAAGGTATTGACTAAATTAGATTTAGGATTTAGAGTTTGTACATTAAAGGGATGATCCATGAATTCAACAAACAAATTAGTATCATTTTTATGGACCTTTCTATCAGGAATAGGGTCGTCACGATGCAAATAAGATTCATAACATGGATTAAAAAACATAGGACTGTCCCTACAATAATCACTATCATCGAAATAAAAATTGCACCTAGGAGGGACATGCTCGATGGTTTCAAACTCTTTAACCTCTCTTGATTGAAACAAAGGGTTAGCAAAAATTTTATACAATTTAAGATCTTGATTGAACTCATAGATATCTCCAAAAGAGGACTCCTTGGTTGTATCATTAAATTCATACCGGTCTACATCATTTGACCACTCATTAGCATTATCAACAAATAAAAATGCATCATAAATTGGTTTGACATGATCAGACTCGGTTTCTTTATCTGTATAATCAAATTCACCATCGCATGCGTGCGGATAAAAGGCTCGAAATGAAAGATGACTTTGGGATTAAGTTTTTTCATGAGGCTTACGAAGGGTGATGTTTGAGATGTGAGAGTTGGATTGATCATTAATCATCATGATATAATCATAATCCTCTTCACATGCAAGCTCTTGACCACAAGTAGTGGATTCATTATAAATAGGCCCTAGGAGAGAGGGCTCTCGAGATATACTCCCAGCATGATTTGAAGATTGAGATTCAAGAAAGAACAATTGATATTGTAACCCCTTGATGACGGGGATTAAAAAAGATAAATCCGTGTGTGAATCATGAATACCAAAAGAGTAGCCTATTCTACGGATTTTCTCTTCGAAGTCGAGGCAAGTGGATAGATCTAGCTCTAGGTTTTGAACATTCTTTTCTTCCAACCTCCATCGGTAAAGAGGAGATAGAAGTTCGTAGTAATGCAACAGGGAAGCTAAGTTAGTAGGTCGAATGGAAGTAGGAATTAAATTGTATGACTTGATAAACCTAAGGTTAAGTGTAAGAATGTGTTCATGATCCTTAATATGTAACTGATTAAACCTTTTAAGATGCTCATAAGGATTATCCAAATGCCCAAAGGTAGAGGTAAACTAGTAAGAAAGTTCAAACCAGGTAGAGATGCATCCATCGGGAAGGCTAGGAAATAAGGAGGCAGCATCGCCCTAAAGGTAGTTCATAAACAACGACATGCAACTATCATTATTATTTACTCCGAGAATGGTGCAAGCATTCGAAAATGCATGAAGTTGTTCAATTACCATAACAGTTTCATCACCATGAAAGAGAGGCAGATGGTTCTTGAATTTGTTAGGTAAAGGGTTAACCGGGTGAGCGAAATTCAAGGGAGTGGGCACAAACCAAGGGGAATTATTTAGGTCTTCTTCAAACTCAAACATGCCACACTTGTGAATGACCTTCCCAGGGTTAGTAGTTGAAACCACAGGGTTACAACTACCAAACA
The DNA here is from genome assembly GCA_032191745.1 of Picea mariana. Classification (NCBI taxonomy): domain Eukaryota; kingdom Viridiplantae; phylum Streptophyta; class Pinopsida; order Pinales; family Pinaceae; genus Picea; species Picea mariana. The sequence continues at coordinate 86,953 of JASDQU010738296.1, forward strand.
AGCTTCCAATCAGTTGAGACATCGAGGTCTAGGAAAAATAAAATTGAAAGAATTAAAACAAAACTAGGAAAGAACCATTGAACGGTTCTCCCCAATATGGTCGCCAAAAATATATTGACGTCAAGGAACTAGAGAGTCCCCAACACCAACATTTTCAACCTCACGCGGGGCTAGGCGAGAAGAGATGGGAATATCACCCTAGGCTTAAAGCCCCATATAAGAAAGTGCATTGAACTCCAGGCCAAATTTCCCTTAACCTATAGTCCAAGCATGGATTCCTTTGCCTTGTAATTTTACTTTTAGTAATATTTGATTTTTATTTAATTTTTGATTTTTATGTTATTTTACAATTCAATTACTTCTATGTGGGGTTTTATACATTTGGAGTAACAAAATTAAATAAAGAACATGTAAATAATAAAAATGAAAAAGGCAAATGTTTTGTATTTATTTTAGCAAAAAAAAAAACTAAAGCAAGATTAACCAAAAGCTAGAAAAAGTTAATACAATTATGTTACTTTTAAAGAAAAATGATTTAATTAAGAGAAGATTTTATGAAAAAAAATGTTTGTTTGAAGGCTTAAATGATATAATACTTTTACACTTCCTTTTAGAGTTTAGCATGTGATAAATAACAAGAAAATCAAAATATAAACGAAAGAAAAAGGTTTATATAGATTAAACAAGCTAGTAATGAAAGCTTATATACATATTTTTTACAAAATAACATATTCATAAGTTTGTTTATTTTCCCTTTTTTATTTTTAATGTCATATTAAAGAAAATATGAGGAAAACTGAGGATTTTAAAGAAATAACAAAGATATAGTTTTAGAGTGAAAAAGAAATTGATTTTCATTTAAAATGCTTCTCATACAAATTCCTGAATTTTCGAAACCTATAAGTCTCTGCATAGACTAGGGCTAGGCATATGATCTTTAGCCTCTCTAGAATGATGTTACAATAGAAAGACCAAGTGCGAAAAGAAAAAAACAAAGCTAAGCCAGAAGTGGAATGGAGCAATGAAGGTGAATCACAAGAAGAAAACCTGCATATAGAAATTGATTAGCGCCGAATAAAATCGAGCTTTAATACAGCAAACTAACAAGTAAACATTTACCTTATGAAGGCCAGCGAGCTCATCCTCGCTTTATCCTTATCCTTGTTCCACGCATGCGTGCGCGCCCAATGTCTGCAAAGCGCTCTTCAATTTTTCACTACTTTGTATAGTTTTTTGACCTTTTTGAATGCTTTGGTATTAATTCAGGTCCATGAATGACTTCATTACTATTTGACGATGTTGAGTTCTTGTAACCATGTGTGGACGAAATTTCAGTGATAACACTTTGTATCCGACAGAGAATTACTCCTTACTTTGATGGTTTGAGAATCAATAGGTGAATCAAACATAGATTGTTGACCCCCATCATAAACCTGGTGAATTTCTGGAGTCTTCTGCAAAATCATAGGCGTTGCATGGTTCGTAAGGCCATTAGTTGGAGAGACAAATAAAGATTTTTGATGTAGAACTTGCTTCTCAGACTTCAAGTTTGACAGTTTTTCTTCCAACCTATGTAGTGTCTCCTGAAGTTGAGCAATATTTGATTCAATTTATTTTACTTTTCTCAGTCTTTCATTGGTTTCATTTTGAGATATCACCAATTCTCTATGTGTGTCTACAACTTTCTTCTCAAGTGATTCCACTGAAATGTTAAGAGACTGATTTTCTCTTGTCAAGTCCTAGATTTTCACATAGCTCTCTTCCAAGGCTGGGATTTGATTGGTAGCAAGTTCAAGTTTATTTTTGAGAAAAAAAATTGCCTCTTTTTCCTTCAATGCAAGTGCTTTAGTTGCAGTTGATTTAAGCTACATTTCTTCCAAAGCATTATGGAGCTTCCTAATTTCCAAACTCTTGGATTCTTCAGCATCAGCCTTTCATAATCTGAACCTGTAGCATGTGCAACTTCAGAATTGATCATCGGTTGTCATTATTAGAAAATATTCGCCATAACTTAAAATATTCTTTAATGACGTCTTCTTTGAATGTATATCATCAACTCAGTGGGAGCGCACAAGACCTTGCGCAAGCGATTACGAAATGAGAGGGGGAGTATGGAAACTCTTTGTCAGCTAAGTATTGTTGACAAAAATCATTGTCAACAATTTCCAATCAACAAATGTTTGTTTCTTAGAGTGGCATGCAAGATTAAAAAATGACTTATGATTCTTGATTCTATGAAAGAAAGGGGAAGGGAGGGAAACGACAAGACTGAAGGTGACTCGATGTGGAAAAAGAAGAGGTC
>JASDQU010738297.1:9434-26750 GCA_032191745.1 Picea mariana
CTGGGCTTAGGCATGAGTTGCATAAAAATATTAGTAAATAACTTTATGGGGTAACACCCTACTTTCCCCCTTTCTATAAGAAACTTGTTTGAACCTTTGTTGAAGAGAGGAATGAAACCTTCTACTGTTGATTGACGTTTTGGAAATCTGCATCGAATATTGATAGTGTTTCCAAATAAAGAAGTTGACTTCATTTTTCAATGATACGTGTTGTTCATGAATTAATAGGTCATTAAATAACAAAAAATGTTTTATCAGCACTATATCAGTCAGTAAACAACATGAAAACTATAGTGTAAGGGATGGCGGCACACGATGAGTTGGGGTAAATCTCCCACAATAGAGATGAAGAATCTTATGAAATGAGGGCAAAGAAAACCCCTCCAGATTTGGCTGAAACTGTAAGAATCCTCATGGAAGAATTATTGAGTTGTAAGGATGACAATGAAAGGTTGATAAAGGAGAATGAAAAGCATATTGAAATTAACGCATTCCTACTAATAATTCTATCAGATATATAAAGGAAACTTCAACATGGTCCATATGCCAGTCATGTGGACAAACATCACACTAAGAAAACTCCAAGTCCACCTGAGATACAAAATCATGGTCCTGAAAGTAGCCACACCGGGTGGAGCACCTCAAGGAAGGCCCAACATGGAGCCAAGAGACACTCACCGGAATATTCCTCTGAGGATAGTCACCACTCCAAGGAATCTTCTAGTGGAAAATATAATTCCCATTCCCAGACGAGAAGAAAGAAGAGGAAACATTCCAAAAGTCACGACCCTGAAAAATTCAAGAAAGCCAAACCACCCACCTTTGATGGAGAGATTAAGAAGGGGGAAGAAGCAGAACTTTGGCTACTTGACTTGAATAAGTACTTCAGAGTCCATGACTACTCTGAAACTTAAAGGCTCAGATAGCCATTTTCAACATGAATGGGAAAGCTTCCATTTTGTGGGAGGACATTAGTAATGTGAAAGGAATCCATGAGAAAGAATTGTTATGGAAACAATTTGATAAATACTTCAAGAAGAAGTATCTGTCAGAAAAGTATTTTGATGGGAAGACCAAGGAGTTCTATGAACTCAAGATGGGACAACTCACCATAGATGAATATATCAACAACTTTATTGAGCTAATGAGGTATGTGCACTACATAAAGGATGAAAAAGTAAAGATGCAACAATTTATTGGTAGAGGATACTATCTGAAAGGAAAGATATTTCCATCAGAAATTCAATAATAAGGCAGAATCCCATAAATACTGGAAGAAGAAAAACAATTCAAGATTCTAGAAGAAGGTGTTTAAATCCTCAATATTTAAGAATCATGGAAAAATCTCTAGAATGAGACTTCCTACTAGAAGTGCGTATCAACAAAACTTTCCACCCCATGGTGGAAATAAAACATTTGGAGCAGTCCCACGTAAGATTGATAACACAAAGAGAGAACCCTTGAAATGTTTGGGTTGTGGAGAAGAACATCTGCTGAGGGATTGTCCACATAGGAAACAAAACAATAGAAAGGTCTACAACATCAAAGAGGCTACCAAAGTCAATGTTGTGGCTAGGAGCATGCCACAAATTTATGCAGCCTTGGATAATATACAAGATTACCACCAAGCTTCAGTGGTCGAGATGGAAGGTATGATTGCCAACCATCCTATTTCCATTTTAATTCACCCCGGTTCTAATTTGAGTTATCTTTCCCCCCAAACGATTGAGAAATGTAAATTGCAACAAGTTGAACATGTTAAATGATTTATGGTACAACTAGCCACTAGAACCAAAAGAAAAGTAACAGAGGTCATACCAGCATGCCAACTAATTATGAAAGGATTACCCACCTGAGAAACCCTAAACATGCTCCCTTTAGGATCTTATGACCTCTTGATTGGCATGGAATGGTTAGCTTCCCATAAAACCAAGTTGGACTATTACAATAAAACTTTGGAGTGTGAATATGGATAAGGGAGAAGCATAACCTACAAGGGATTCAAAATCCTATCTCATTGAGACCAATATCATCCCTCCAAGTGAAGAAGTATTGCAGAAAGGGATGTCCCTTGTATGCAATACAAGTGTTGAACTTTTTTGAGAACTACAAACCCATCCTAGAGGACCATCCCATATTAAGAGAGTATAAATATGTATTCCTGGAAGAGGTTCCAGGTCTACCTCCAAGAAGGGACATTGACTTTTCAATAGAGCTTGTACCACGAGCGGTTCCAATGTATATAACACGCTATAGAATGAGTACACCAGAGATATTTGAGCTTAAACTATAACTAAAAGAGATGTGGTACAAAGGATACATTTTCCCTAGTGTGTCTCCATGGGGAGCACCAACCTTGTTTGTAAAAAATAAATATGGCACTCTCACATTGTGCATAGATTATAGATATCTCAATATGGTGACCATCAAGAATAAGTATCCCTTACCAAGGATCGATTACTTGTTTGAACAATTAAGGGGTGCTACAATATTCTCCAAGATTTACTTGAGATCTGGGCACCATCAGGTTGAAATTAAGGATGAAGACATCCATACAACAACCTTTAGAACAAGGTATGGTCACTATGAATTTGTGGTGGTGCCATTCGGGCTAACCAATGCACCAACCACTTTTATGTGCTTAATCAATAATGTACTCAGTAAAATCTTAGACATATTTGTATTGGTTTTCATTGATGATATCGTAATCTGTTTTAAGAATAGGGAAGAGCATGAATAACATCTCAAGTTAGATCTCCAAGTACTAAGAGAACATCATCTCTATGCTATGTTTAGTAATTGTGACTTTTTCAAGAAACAAGTCCATTACTCAAGCCATGCTATTTTTGAAGAAGGGTTGGCATTTGATCATGACAAGATCAGAGCTATTATGTATTGCCCTACCCTAAAGGATGTATCTGATATTAGATCTTTTATGGGCCTAGGAGGGTACTACAGGAGGTTCATAAAAGGATTTTCCAGGATTGGTTTCCCAATAACTTCCCTTCAGAAAAAGGAGGTTAAATTCATCTAGACATCAAAATATGAAACATTTCAAGATATGAAATACCTTCTAACCAATGCGCATGTGCTGAAGATTGCATACCCAAACAAGAAATTCATTGTGTGTACAGATGCCTACAAGGAATAGCTCGGAGGAGTCATTATGCAAGAAGGACATGTTATTTTCTACGAATCCAGAAAATTGAATGAGCATGAAGACAACTATCTGAACCACAATGTTGAATTGCCTTTCATATTACATGCTTTAAAAATGTGGAGGCATTACCTCTTAGGAAGAAGATTTGTGCTTATGACAAACCATAGCGAGTTGAGATATTTGTTTGACCAACCAAAACTCAATGTTAGACAAGCTAGGTGGATGGATTTCCTTAGTGAGTTTGATTTTGAAATCAAACATATCAAAGGAAAGGAGAACATGGTGATTGATTCCCTTAGTAGAAGTATGAAAGTGATTCACTTGGAAGCTGTAAGTGCTAGTGAATCAGACATAAAAGAGAGAGTCAAAAGTGCACAGGAAACAAATGTGTTTTTCAATACTATGACATCATACCTAAAACAAGAGCCCACAGGGCCAAAGTATGAAGGCTATTAGATGTTTAATGATGGCCTGCTAACTTACAAAGGATTGTATATTCCAAATTGTGGCGACTTGAAGAGATTCATAATGGATGAACTACACAAAAGACCATATATTGGCCATCCTAGTTATCAGAAAATGATCACGACCACTAGAAGACTATTTATTGGCCCAGACTGAAAAAGGATATAATTTATTAGTTAGATAAGTGTCTATAATGTCATCAATTTAAGGTAGAGAAATGACACCCAACAGGATTGTTGCAGCCTCTGCCAATTCAAGAATGGAAATGGGAAACCATATCCATGGATTTCATCGACGCCATCATGGTAGTTATGGATAAACTAAGCAAGATTGCTCACCTCATTCACATCAAGTCAAATTTCAAGGAAATAGATATTGCCATTATTTTCATGAAAGAGATATTTAGATTTCATGGCATGCCTAAGGGAATTATATCCGACAGAGATACAAAATTTACTTCAAACTTTTGGAAATCTTTGTTCGTTGGATTTGAAACAAAATTGCTCTTTAGTATAGTCTATCACCCTCAAACTGATGGAAAGATAGAGAGGGTAAAATAAGTGTTAGAATACATGCTTAGGATGCATGTAATGCATCATCCAAGGAAGTGGGAAGACTACCTACCACTGGTATAATTTTCCTACAAAAATGGCTATCAGGAGTTGTTGAAAATGAGACCTTTTGAAGCCCTCTATGGAAGGAAATGCAATATTCCAATGAGTTGGAATAACCCAGTGGATAAAATCACAATTAGGCCAAATATGTTAAATCAAATCGAACAACAAGAAATTTATATTATACAGAATCTGAAAAAATCCTAGGATAGATAGAAGAGTTATGCAGACAGAGAAAGAACTCCTAGAGAATTCAAAGAAAGGGATCGTGTGTATTTCCGTGTTAAACCTATGAAAGTCCCTTTGAATATGGGAGCTTGTGCCAAGCTGGCACCTTGGAATTTTGGACCCTTTGAAATATTGGATAGAGTGGGACTTGTAGCCTATAGGCTAGCACTCCCTCCCATAGTGAAGGCACATGATGTTTTCAATGTTTCATTATTAAAGAAATATGTACATGATTCTAATCATATTATTGACTAGTCTTTGATTCAGGTGGAACTAGAGGGAGAATTCCTCTCAGAACCTAAATTCATAATAGACAAGAAGGAGACCCTGCTCAAGAACAAAAACATTTCACAGGTCATGAGACATGAATTTCCCTTTTTATTTACTTATGTATATACAGAGCATATAGGAAGATATGACATTGAGGACGATGTTCCTTTAAGGGGAGGGGATTGTAACACCCTATTTTCCCCAGTCTGTAAAAATAACTATAACTAGCCAAGAGACTATGGAAGACTAGATATGTGTGAATGAATGATTTGATGAACCTTCATATAAAAAGGTCAATGTATGTATTTTTCTGATATTAATAGGATATGGATAAGTGTTTCATAACTGTTGAAAGGTGGGGGTTTCCAAGATAGACCATGGATTTTATGAGAGAGATGGTGAGGGGAACCAGGAATGGTTGAGATGACCCCCACCAAACCAGTAGCCTACTATAATTAATGACTCAGAATAGTCCTCTGACCCAGATAATGAATTTCCAGTCAGCGTGGTAGTTGGGAGAGTCCTCCTTAAGAGTTAATGAGGAGATGGGGTAGAGTACCCATTTTTAAGACTCCAAACCTGACCACGAGCTGGGGATTCATACCCATACAACCTTGTTGAGAAAGGAAAGGAAGAGGTCATTTGTGGGTACACTAGTACATTTGGATCAAATTTTGACAGTGTGTTTGACGCAATTGCCACTTTATATTGTCGGGAGAACGAGAAACAATGGACCCCCTCAAACGTTGTTTCACATGATGCCGCTTTTCCAATGCCATAGTTATTATCTCTATTGCAACATTTCATGCAGACACATGTCATCTCATATTTGACTGTCCAAACCCCATATAGATGTCACTACAGCGATGTCATAGACATTGGAATTTTGACGTCCCATTTCGTCAGTATCCACTATATGTGTGCTATGGGAGGGATGTTACCATACATCGTAAGATCGATGCAATATAATGTCACTCCATTGATGGTCATTTATTCATCTCCGACATGTTTTCTATGGGAGCGATGCTACTATACGTCGTAACACTGATGTATGGTAATTTTTCTCCACCGACGGTATGTTATTCATCTCTGATGTGTTCTCTATGGGACCAACGTTACCAAATGACGCAACATCGACGTCCTGTAGGTATTTAAAAAAAAACTATCAATTGTAAAGGGATGAGGATAAGGAGAGGGATGAGTAGAAGAAGGTAGAGAGAGATATTAGATATCATGGAAAGCATTTTGTTTCCCAATATGTGACTTATGACTTGAGGCATGCATGTGGGTATCAACAACAATAATTAAAAAAGAGAGGAAACAACAACTACATCATCATCTTTATTTTCACAAGGGTGTACAAAATCTTAAGTTGGAGTGTGATGATGAGACTCCTAATTATTTTATTATGAAGTCCATTTTTTAGATATAATGACCACCTTTTTACTCCATGAGACCTCTCTTGGCCATGACTAATATAATTATATTAGGATTTGTGAAATTGGTTGTTAATGAAATGATTTGGATGATTGGTGTGTGATGTATCCTAGTTTAGTTATGGTTTTGATGATTTCACGCATACCTAAGGATGTACTAGCCTATGGATCTATCAAGTTGAAGTTCAAGTAGTTCATTAACCAACATCTACATCCGATAAAAGGGGGTTTGTGTTCCGTTATCAACCTCCAAGGCCAGCCAAGCCTTCAATCACCCAAGGCACCAAATCTAGCATCATATCCACTTGAATTGTTGGTTGAGAAGGGTTAATATAGAAGGGGATTTGGTCCCTAAAACATAGGCCCTTAATTATATGGATCCTAAGGACATGATCCCTTCAATCAAGGGTTGATGAAGTGTTGATTGATGTCGTATGTTTTGCATAAATATGAGCTAGGGATTAGCCTTAGCTAGTCTCATTTATTCTTGGAAAATTATGAACTCTTATAGAGCTAAGGATTTCAAACTTATGGAGGATGTATTGTTGTTAGGGATTAATATTCTAAAGAAGAAAGTTTACTTCCAAATTTATTGGTTTTGGTAGCCTTTCTAGGTTCCTTGTAAAAGGATTGGGAAGGGCCCACTCAAGGATGAACAAGGAATCAATGTGTCATGTTACATTAGTTTTATTTCTACTATCTTTAATCCATGTTGTTTCCATTTTATGTCATGCATCATTTACTGCAAATATTCTTCATTACTAGTAGAAAATTACATCATGTCATTTCAAGTAAACTTCATGGTTTTATGTCATTGACGAGGATGTACTACTAATTCTGTTCGCTTAAAATTTGTAGCAAGCCACTTCAAGTAGAAATAGATATGTTTTCTAGTTCTTTGGTTCAACTTTACAATAGGCTAAATGAAGTATATTGAATTATTTTTTAGTAGGTTAACTGAAGTAGGTTTAAATCCATTTTGTAATAGGTTTGTTTTATCACTGTATTACAATAACTTAGTTATATAAACTTGGGTTTGCAGCACTGATCCAGATTATTTTCAGCACAAAATGAGAGCAGAGATATAATAAAGAAATGCACAGAGATATCACAGATATTCAATAATTTCACAGAAATGTATTAGAGATGCAACCATACACACAGATATACAGTAATACATGATTTCTATTAATGAAAGAAATGTACAGAGACTGTAAAAATACAGAGTGAAAGACTCGCTAGAATGGTGGCAGCTTATCTCTGATAAGAGATGTGACGGCTACTCGCATTCGCAAGAAGTTGAATAAAATGATACTCTGAAGGCATTTTTAAAATAAATAGGAATTCCCAAAACCCTACACATCCAAAAACCTAACCCTAGGAGGTGAAGCGCCAAAATTCATGTGGGCCCCGTTTGGGTAAGTTAGTACATTAACTTCCTGGGGTCGTAACTTTTGCATACGATATCCGTTTTAGGTGTATGGTAGCCCGTTGGAAAGGTATCGTCGAGGAGATTCATTTTGGGGGATCAATCATGGATTTGGTTATAATTTAGAATCTCAATCCAGAAAAACCTTCATTTACGCCCTCAAAATGGCCCCAGAAGTTAAAACTGCTAAAAATAGTAAATTGCCAAAATTGCCAAAAAACTATTTTGAGCCAGTTGGAAAAGGTGGGTGGCCACCGATATCCACCTAGATCAAAAAAATTATTTTATCTCTCATTCATGTTAATTTAAGTAGGGCTATCCTTTGATTAGTAGCTTCTTTCAAGATCTATTTTGCAAATGTTTCCATTTAATCATTTTGCAAGTTTCCTTACATTATTGTTGTATCATTTTCTAGATTTCATCCAAAATGATGCGAGGCTACATCTCAAACTAGCTTAACACATTTGGTAAAATCATATCCATAGTACATGCTTCATACCTAACATTTGGTTTCATTATATATTTTCCCATTAAATCCTTACTCAATTTATTCACCATTTCTTCATTTTTCTAGCTATTATTAATCAATAATGGAAAAATGGAGACATTGATTTCCTCATGATATTGTTTCTATTTCACACACCACTGTTTTTCATAATTTCCAGCTTATTCCTCTACCTTGCAACTTATAAATGTGCATCTTAAATGCAATCCAAAATCTTGTTTTGAAGGACCTAGTAAATAGTTTTAGTTAGTTGTTGAAGCTAGCATAACGAAAATAATAGAATGGTCAATGGAAGTTGAGCATTTGAGGACTAAGTGACTGATACATTTCATTCCCAAAAAAGGTTTACAATAAGAATTGCATTCCATTTATACAAGACCATTTTCCATGACAACATTACATTCAAATCCAATTTGTATTCCATAACCATGGCTCTAAAGGATCATCATTGATAACATTCATAACATTATTCACTTGTCAAAGGGATCCTTGTTGATATCATTCATAACATTATGCATTAATGCTTATCCATGTTTTATCTAAATGCTCATTCTGCTTGACAATTAGAAGTTGGACGTCACCTTGACTCTCCTCTATTCTAGAGTCATACATTTATTTTGTTGCATGTAAAGGGAATAACCATGGGCGCAAGATGTTGCATGCATTATGTTTGATTATGGTGTTGGAATATTTTATTTGGTTCCTAGCAAGGATCATGTCATTCAAAGGTTGAGGAACCTCACCAAGTCACCATGCAGTAAGTGCTTGCTACATTTAATTCCAAACAATGGTTTACTAATGTATCTGAACCAACAATAATTGCTTTACATTTCTACAAGACCATTGCTTAAAACAACATTAAATTCAAATCCTATTTTTATTGGATAACCATGTATCTAATTTCCTTTTTCCATAGCTAATTAATCCATAAATGTGGACATCACACTAACCACAGTGATTGAGTTGGGTTTTATTCCTAGCATAACCTACATTTCATTGAAGAATGTTGTGATTTCATGGGAATGGTGAGTCTAGGAATAACCAATGATGTTTTCATTCCATGGATATGCTTACCTTTTTCCAAAGCTAATAAATATGCACATGTAGATAGAAAACCAACCATGGTGATTGAGTTGGATTTTATGCCTAGGACTTGTGTTTTGTTGAAGAATATAAAGTCTTCATGGGGACCTAATGATTGCATTCCAATCAAAGAATGATAAGGCTTCATGACGATGGAGAATATGTGAATAGCCAATAATGATTACCACAACATCTCGTTTAGGTATTATTTTGAAAAATTAGTGGGAAATGCTAAACCCCCACATGCACTTCTTACTTTTGTCTAGAGCCAAATTCCATAATAAATGTTCTTCTTATTTCTTAACCATGGATGTAAGATTCCATGACTATCTATTTAGATAATATATAGTATAAAAAAATTTATTCTCGTGTTGGAACCTTGTATTTGATTTATAGAAAGGCTCATGTCATTGACAAGTCTAGGAAACCTCGCCAAGTTACCGACTAAGTATTTTCCGCATTTCATTTTTAACAAGTGTTTATTAATTCTATCCCAACCTACAATGATTGAATTACATTTCTACATTCTTAGCACTCTGTAAATTTGTTTGGCTGATAAACAAACGACAGAGGCAACTGTTCGAACCAACTTTAGGCTGGATTCTGACCCTTCCAACCAGAGAGGGCTCTCTCAAATGTGTAAATATTGAAAATACTCAAAACGATTTGGCAATGGACACACATAGGTCATATTTTGCAATAGGACAATTTTTTAAAGGGGTTGGTAGGACCAACAAAAGAATAGGGCCATTGGAAAATGGGGTCAACTTCTGAAATCATATGAAGATTTACAAGATATGTATTCCTGAGGGAACAGAGGCAAAATAGGCACTTTCTTTAGCCAAATAAGCAATATGAGATGTCAATGGAAAAAGAGGAAAGACCACTATGACAAGAGGCATATACCAGAGGACAAATCTCTTGGTATATCTCTATAATAAGGAACATAAAGGTTGGCTACCAAAAATAGAGAACCAATAATGGGTGAATTCTGAACCAGAAACCAATAAACATATAACAAGTATAACCAATGTAAGAAGGAGCACCAGTTAGATGAATTCCTTCTTTTACTTAAAGATTATTACCAGCAGCAAAAACACATTCATGAGTATGAAATATAGGAAAACATATTGAACATTAACACCATGATGAATCTTGGCTATCCAAGAAAACCCTCTTTGCTTGTATTGAAATTCATAAGAAATCACAAAGTTTTCCTGCTACAGAGGAAGGCCCCTCTCTGGACAGTCGAACCATTCATTTATCCTTTTAACAATATATATAGATAAATTGCATATGAGACCCAAAAAACGTATCATCTTTTCCAAGATTTTAAAAATAGACATTGGTTACAAAGGGAGTAACTTATCAAAACTAAACTCCTACTTTCTAGGGACCGTTACAGACAGATAACTGAAAAATTTGATATCTTTACCCTGAATGCCACCTATCTATAATATCACAAGATTCCTTGAAATATACTCGATTTATCTTGTCATGTATTTTCATTTTAACTTTTCAATCTCTTCCTTTAACGTGTCAAGCTAGCTAGGCTAATATTCTTCAGTGCTTTTGACTGTTCCAGCTTTAGCCTCCTCCTTTCATTGCTTTTTCCTTTTTCTCTTGCCAACTCATGTGTAGTACCCATATGCATATCCATTAATGATCAAATCCTTCATAATAGGATTCAACCTGATTTCTTCGCCTGATTCTGGCTCACCAATAGATTTTGCATGCGATTTTGTTGTTAGCAGTTGTGCAACATGCCTTTCTCTCTTTTACTTGATTGTTTTGTCATATTATTTGAATTTCCTAGCTTGTTGAAAACCATTGGATCTTTCTCCTCAACTCCCTCTGCTTTTCCAGGGAACACAATCCTATTTCCCTCAACTGTACACAAATTGGACGAGTGATTTGATTTGCAGGTATCCCTCTCTGGAATAAGCCATCAATAACCCAAAATAGAGTAATTTCACCTGTGTTTTGAGTAACAGCCACCATCAAGTACTAATCATGGTATACTGACAAAATTCCTTACAAGGATAACGACCTCTCACGTTCGACCATCTATTTCCAATGATGAGTATTAAATTGGTTATTTCGAGGCACTTACTTGGCACTGTGCAGACGAATAGTACCTAAACAAGTGTCTCGATATGATTAGACTGGCCATCAAGTTTCATTTCCACATGTGACGCTTGGATTTGACCCATTTAATGACATTTAACATGTGATTTTGGGGGTGTGGTGGGGTGGTTTTGAGTTTACCTGCTTTTCCCCCTGAGATGCGTCTAAGGTTTCCATGTACCTTTGTGGGGAAACCACAGTTGAAATTCCAGGCCCGCTTAGACATTTTAACCTCTGCATTGTTTCCAACTCTAAAATCTCTCCCAATCGTTTATCTTGGCGGATGGTGATCTATGCCCTTTCGATCCCGACTTGCCTAACACCTCCTCTAAATTTAATATCTTTTTCCATTTATGGTACTTTCCCAAATTTATCTGACTTATAAATCAGTTTAGCACCTCGCTAACCCTGAAATCTCAATTTCACACCAAAACTTTAAATGATGATAACATACATTACAATTTCCCACAATAATATTACAAGAAATCCAATTTGCATTGCATAACCATATATCTACTTACCTTGGTCTAGAGCCAATAAATATGGACATGTAGAAAAAACATTGACCATAATGTTTGAGTTGGGTTTTATGCACATGAAAACTTACATTTTGTTGAATAATGTTAAGGCTTCATGGGGATGGTGACTTTGTGAATAACCAATAATGATTTCATTCCAAGGATCAACTTATTTGGTTCCAAGGCCAATAAATATCCAATAGAACACTAACCATGATCATTGAGTTGGGTTTTATGCCTAGGACATGCATTTCTTTGAAGAATGTCAAGGCTTTGGGACCTAATGATTCCATTTCAATTGAAGAATGTTAAGTCTTAACAGGGATTTCCAATCTGGGAATAATTTGCAATGATTGTAGTCCATGACACAACATCCCATTTAGGCATCTTTTGAACAATTAGTGGGAAATGCTAAAATGCCCACATGAACTTCTTACCTTGTTCCATAGCCAAATTCCATAACCAAATACAAATGTTATAGCATAACCACAGATGTAATATTCCATCAATATTGATTTAGATCAGATATAGTGGAAAGAGTTTTGATTATGGTTTTAAATATTACATTTGTTTCTTAGCATGAATCATGTCAATGATGAGTCAAGGAACCTCACCAAGTCAACATGGATTAAGTGCTTGCTACATATCAATCCTAATAATGCTTTACTAATTCTATAATAATTAGTAATTCTTGCATTTCATTTCTACAAGATCACTACCCACAAAAACATTGCATTTAAATCCAATTGTTACTGCATAACCATGGATCAATTTACCTTATTCTAGACACAATAAATTTACACATGTAGGTAGAACACTAGCGGAAATTAAGTTGGGTTTATGCCTAGGACAACTTACATTTCATTGAAGAATATCAAAGACTCATGGGGATTCCTAGCATGGGAGTAACTAGCAATGATTGAATTACATCAACCTACTTACCTTATTCTAGAGCCAATAAATCTACACATGTAGGTAGAACACTGGCCAAGATGATTACGTTAGGTTTTCTTCCCATGACTTGCATTTCGTTGAATAATGTAAAGATGTCATGGGGACCCAATGATTGAATTCCAATTTAAGAATGTCAAGGCTTCATGGGAATGGTGAATCTAGTAATAACCAACAATGATTTCACTCCATGAACTAACATACCATTTAGGCATTCCTTTGAACAATCAATGGGAAATTCTAAAATCCCCACATGAACTTCTTGTCTTGTTCCAAAGTGAAATTCCATAACCAAAATGCACTTATTATTGCACAACCATGGATGCTATATTCCATGAGTATTAGTTTAGATCAGATATAGTGAATAGGATTTTGATTATGATGTTGGAATCTTGGATTTGTTTCTGAACAAGGCTCATGCCATTAACAGGTTGAGGATCCTCTCCAAGTCACTGCGGACTAAGTCTTGGATGCATTTAATTCACAACAAGGGTTTACTAATTCTATTGTAAATAGCAATGATTGTATTATATTTCTAGAAGATATTTCCCATAATAACATTATTTTTGAATACATTTTTTATTGCATAGCCATGGGTTTTCTTACCTTGTTCTAGAGTCAATAAATTTGCACATGTAGACATATCACTAACCACAGAGATTGAGTTGGGTTTTATTCATAGACAATTTGGATTTCACTAAGAATTCCAACACTTCATTGGGATGATGAATCTAGGAATAACCAACAATTATTAAATTCCATGGACCTTCTTACCTCACTCAAAATTTGACCTAAAAGTAAACTAAATAGCTTAGCTAAAAAAAATAAATTAATAAAATTCCAAATAACTAGTTATTAAATCATTTGTTTTCTAGGTTACAAAGCCCAAGGAATCATCAGAGACATAATCTTGTGATACCATTGTTTTCCCTTGCTTAATAGACTTGCAACTATTCGTGGTCCCTAACTCTGTGATTGAAATAACCTATTTCTGCAACATAAGTACTCTAAAAGTAAATAAATAAATAACATTCAAGAAAAATTAAACTACAACTACAACATACTCAAAACATTCACAATACCTCACCTCATAGTGCGCCCCCTCAAAAGTTGTACTTGTGCACTTGCTATAGAATTCCCACACTCTTAAAAGGAAATCATGCACCCTAATGATCTTTGAAATATATAGTAAGTGAAAGAGTGTTAGAATACTAACAATATATGTACCCACCCCCCACAAAGATGAGAGTGCCCCATTTATATAACACAACCAAAGTATCTTTGTGTTAAAAAATAGGGATGATGAAGATCCTATATTCTTGGGGGTTCGTTTTAATTACAAACTGATATTTGGAACACTATGATCCATAAGTGATTGTAGTCTCTTGAAACAAAATTAACATGATAAGAAAACTCAATTCATTTTCTTATCAAACCTTGAAGCATGCAGGCATCGTGGCTCTATTTTCATAGTACAAGATTAGATCAGTTGAAGGTTGGCATACTCATCAATTCCTCTGGACAAGAATAGGCACAAATTGTTGTAACATCCTGGACTTGAATGCACATATGCCACTAGACATGAATAATACTTTTTCCTCAATAACGACAAGTTGGCATATTCTTCATTGTTTCCATAATTGTTGGGTATCTTCCTCAACTTGTCATAACTGTTTGAAGCCATTTGATACACTGTGAAATAGATTGTGAAATTCCTGCTACAATTTTTTTTAGCAAGGTTTATTTAGACATATATATTATGACAACATATGAGATACAAGGAGATTTGTACACATATGATGTAAGATTATTTCCATTCACCTATATGTGGTAATGTGAATGCTCCTTTATTCCATATTCATTGCACTCATCAGGTACATACATCACACAATAGGAGTAAATAAGGCTATCAAAGTATTACTAGTCCATGCTATTAGTTCATATGAGTATCAATTAAATGGAAATCATTCATGAAATGGTTGTATAACCTCTACTTCCAAATTACACTGGTTCCAGTAGTAGGTTTACCATTGAATATTCATGAATATAGGAAAGCAATATGACAGGTAACCTGTAATGGCAACTTATTAGAGAAACAAGGCAACCACCTTTCCAATATTCATTGATGTCATTGCCTCAATAAGATTGGTATAATATAGGTAATAATTCAGTTAGTCTTAATCTTTATACTATATATTCCTAATAATGATACCACTCTAATCATACAGTAGCTCCATAGTGAGTTCGATAACATGTAGATACGAGTTATTCTTTGATTGCCATATCACGTAGTTTCCATAACATGAGCTTAGTAATAGAGAGCTTAGTATGATTCCAAGCATTGTGTTGTTTAGTGATGTTTGGTATAGGCTAATAATAGAAAGAAGAGTGGTTACAAGAAGGTGTGAGGAGGCTTCCTAGATTAGTGTGCCCTTGGTCAAAGTCATAGGAAAATTGTAATTAGAATTAGGGAAAAATAGAAACAAATAATGCCTTTTCATTTTTCTGTTCACAATATCAGCATATATGAGAAAATAAATAAACATATCTAAATTAAATTCTGAGTATAAAAAAAATTTCTAAGTGAAAAGACAAACCTCAAGCTTACCTCTTGATCTAAGAAAGATGTACACATCACATGTGTGGATGAAAACATTTATAATATGATCGAAAATAGTTTTAGGTTCATGGATCAAACGTATAGGGTTTGATCTTTGTCATAAGGACTTAGGAACAATTTTTGCAAGGTATAGAACATCACAAGACAACTACAGCAAACAAAACTGAAACCTGAGATTGTTACACCAAATGTGGAGGTTGCACCAACAAACTCAGATCTGAAAATATAGTCCAAAAAGGAGGCTGCACCATCATCAAGAGAGAAAAACTGAGGTAGCCACAACAAATAGGAGAGTGAGGAGTGAGTGAGTGTGAGTGTAATAAAATGCTAAAGGGTAGGGTCTTATTTATAGTTAGGGAGAGGGGTTAGGGAATTTTAAAATTATAATTAAATATTGACATTTAATTAATATGATATTAATTAAAATGTCAATTAATATTAATATTAATTATAAAAACCCTAAACACATATAAAACCCCAATCACATAAATAAAACCTCAATCACATAAAACAACAAGGGGGTACCTTTTAAAAAAAAGTCAAGACGGGGTCCATAATGGCAAAACATGTCCACATGAGTCTTTAATGACCTTTAAATCTTATCATCACTGCATAAGCGGGTCCATCAACAATGTGGTCATGTCCATATTCATAGGAACTCCTAGGTCTCATGGACCATCGTTGTGTAAAGGAGGACCGTTTGGAGGTGGAGAGATAGTGATATTGCAATGAACCATTTGGAGGCCCAAACATCATGAGAATGCAGTACACCCGAGTTGAAATGACCGTTTGAGGCGCAAAGATGTGATATTGCAACCCACCCTTTGGAGTGTCAGATCATATCAAATTATGATTAGGTTTATATTCTATATTTTCTAGGAAGGGGTGGATATCAAAAAATGTGCTGCAAAGAGAACATCATTTGCATTCATTTTTCCTTTGACTGAACTGTTCATCTATAAAATCAAAGAAAAATAGTTTTAATGAATTTTGGAGAGTTGGGGATTATGATGTCCAAAATGAACAAAAGTGATCTTTACTAGGTGGTGTGTATCATGTTCACGTACATCCAAAATTCCTCTATTCTAATGTGACTTCCCACAACTGGGAATTTGGAGATATTTCGAAGTTGCTTGATAATGTAGTTGAAGATTTTCAAAATGGTGCAACTTTTGTGATTATGGACAAAATTTAGAACCCTAGGGACAATTGTCCAACTCTTCTTTTCCAAGATAATGGAGGTGGAATGGATCTCGATTGCATGCAGAAATGTATGAGCTTGGGTTAGGGATCCTTTGTTACACATTTTTTAGGATAAATATTCACAACTGTTAAGGAATTCAATCTTTTATGAGCATCAGATTGTATATTCCCATCAATAGAGTCCAAAAGAACTCTAGAAAAGAATTAGAAACAAAAATTACATGAAGAGAATATAGGATGTCCTCAACTTGATATGTCTCTCCTCCATTGTGGCCTTTGTGGTGTTGAATAAACATTTCCATTAAGAAAAAGGTGAGGAAAATTTTAAGTACCCCACAATCCCAATAGTGTACACAGGTGGTTTGGTATGTTACAATTAGTATTAAAGCCAATATTACAACACTAGGGGTTATATGGGCTCAAGGGAAATGAATGACAATGCTTTTGGCATTTAGAATTTGAAAAAGAATACGAAACAAACATGCTCAAATCCTTTCCACATCAAACGGTCATTTAAAATCAGGTGTACTACAATCTCATGATATCTAGGCCTCCAAATGGTTCATTGCAATCTCTCTATCTCTCCACCTCCAAACGGTCCTTTCAATTTGGGTGCACTGCAATATCATATTCTCATAATTTAGGTAAAGAGAGATAGGGAGGTAGAGAAAGGTAGAGAGGGAAAGAGGGAGAAAGAGAGAGAGGGG
>JASDQU010738297.1:35633-46179 GCA_032191745.1 Picea mariana
AGTTAATAAGTGGAAAAACTCAAATTTTCCAATGAGTTTATTTTTTTTGGCAAAATGAAGTTTGGCCTTGATTCATTCATTTTTTTTCAAATTTGAATGATTTGGGTCATATTGAAATTGGGCCAAAACTCAATTCCTAATAGATTTGGAGAAGAATTTATGTAGAAAAGGGTTGAGTCTGTCAACTTTAAAACTAATCTAGTATTCTAAACTTGTTATGGATGGACTAATAATTTTAGATTGATTCAATTGCAAATATTATATGTTAATTCTACACAATCCAGTGACAAAAGATGTATTTCAAGACATTTAAAATATTTTTATATTAAAAACAACAATTTCATCAATTCAAAATTATAATTTCAACAAAAATAATCTCCAAAAAAATATAAAAAACATAAAATATTTAACTTTCTTAACACATTTCCTATATTATTATTATTTAATATTAAGATTGACTAGCATATATGTAATTGTATCACCTTAATCCAGTCCTTAACAAGATCCATACTTTTGTGTGATGGGGTGCCTCCAATGTTGCTCCTCTCCATCCTGTGATTCATCACATGACTTAATTATATTTCAGAATAGTAATTAAAGATGTAACAACCTCTACAAATTAATGACTAAAGACAAATACCTGAATGAGCTTCTCTTCATTTCAAGAATAAATTATTCTCTACTGAACAGGACCAACCACATGAAGGTGGAAGCTCTTTTGGCCACTCCCCCCTTCTCACATCACTCTCATTTCTCTATACCCAATCTATCTAGATTTTACAACTATAATAAGAAATGACAGTAACATTAAATGTAAGAAAAAAACATTCATCGCCAGGTGCTAAAACAAAAAACATGAAAGCAAATAAAACTTAAGACATTTAGGAAAAGAAAATACATTACATTGGACCACAAATATATTGGATTTATATTAATAGTAAAATGTCTAATCATTTGTTTTTCTTCTTCTTCTTCTTCCTGGTATCCATGGAAGCACAAATTAAGTTGTCATCATCATCATTTAATTGATCCCCCCCAGTTATTGGGCCTTATTGAAGTGTTGCATCATCAGTACTCAACACCTCACGCCATGATGAACTTCTAGTATTTCAGCATGGAGGTTGAGGATGCACATGGGCATCCACTACTGCAACAACAAAAAAAATTCAAGTGATATTGTTATTCTCTATTCCTAGGGAAATTTAATTAATACATATTTAATTACAATGTTTTATACTTGGATTAGCCCATGCAGTAGAAACATTAGCTGGTGGCCGCATTGTTGTTTATATGCTTGTTGATCTCCGCTCTCTATTGACATCTACATGCTCTGCCATATGAAACAATATAAGTTTTTAGTACAGAATATACCCTAAATATTAATACTCATTGAAGAATGGAAAAACATTAAAAATGTGTGCATACCACTATGTAATGGTCCTTCGGTAACAACGCTTGAATCAATATGGGGGTCAAGATGTGGTTCATCAGGTACATGAGGAGCATTGGTAGCATTGGTAATCTCATGCGAATGTGGAAAAGACACATTATTTTACATTTTAAATGAATAAAAAATATATTTTACATTACAACTAATCAATGAGTAAAAACTGATCAACCAGTTTTTTATTTCATTTTATTTACCATGTCCTCCAGAGAGACACATGGCGATTGCCCCAAGATTATTTGTCGCACCACCATGCCATCAAAACCTTGCGTGAACCCCACCTTTAGATCTTCTTCTTTGGCTTGGTCGCTGAACAAATTGCCCTGCATTGAGAAATATCAAAATCATTAGTCACTAGCTACAATGAATTACATATTTAGTGACGATGATAAAAAAAAAAGTAAAATGTTTAGGCACTTACAACCCGTGCCTTCAATCTCCTGTAACCACCTTGGCCTACTTTATGTTGGTCATGTTTGTCTTGTATTGCCTTTGTTTCCTTGGAATTGTCTTGGAGTCTACTCAATATTTTGAAATATGTTAGATATTGATTGTTTTCCTCGTAAAGTAAACAAAAGACCATCATAGTAAATTGAAAACACCTCTTACCTTCCAGGGCCATGTGGTTTCTTCCCTTGTGCTTTCATCGCTAATTCTCTTGCATCGAGAATAATTTCTTTCCACTCCCTCTCGGGGACAACCAAAGGGCGTTCGCACTTGGGGTCCTGTACTAATTTATTCTTATACACCTCTCTAACATGTTTCAAATGCTTGTTGGTCCTTTTTAGGACTTTCGGCTTATTGAACAAGTCACCAAACTCATCAACCAATCTAGAGATAAGAAGGCTTTTCAGTTTTGAATCTTGTCGATTCCATCGTAGTCGAATGGTCGGCCCAAAAAGTTCTAATGCATAGTCATGCAAAATATTGCAGAACACATTGTTTCCTATAAAACATCGTCATCATTAGTAATTTAAATCTCACTGATATGTGATTGTTTAAATAATTATATAACAGGAATATCTATAAAGACATATATTAAATACCTTGTAGTTGTACTATTTTTAGAGGAACCATGTCCTGGTCAACCAAAAATGATACCCCAGTTGTTCCTGTGCTTTGGATATGTGTAGCACCAGGGTAACAATCAATGAAAGAGTGATCAATTCCATGATCATGATCACCACCTGCACGATCTGGCATGTGTTGTGGAGGCGTGGCATCACCCCTAGAAGGCATAGAATCGGTCTTAGGTGGCACACTTGGGGTGGAAAATAGCCTGTTGTCTATGTGGCCATGTGGGTTCATTGTTGTAGTGCCACTGATGCTACCAGGACCTTCCCCTTCCCCTCTCATCGATCTCACAAAATTCTACAATGAGAAATATGTGTTAATTGCATATATCAAATTACAAAATTTAAAACCAAAAATTGATATTGTTAGATGACATAACTTACCCCATAATTTTCTATGTTAACGTGTAATTTAGCTATCCTTTGGAAATCCTCAGCAGTTTCCGGCCCAACAATGACCAAATCCTGAAATTCCCTATTGGCCTTTCTTAGGGACAATTCTATTGTCTGCAAGGGTCTCTAGATTCAAATATTTCTTCATCTCTTATATATTCATCATTTTCAGTCAATGCGGTGCTAGGAACGGGGCCTTTGCCCCGATCAACGCCTTTTCCATGCTCAGGGCCTTTGCCCCGATCACCACTCTGGCAAAATTTCAAGAAGAATGTTAGTATGTGCAAGAAATATTGAAAAAACAATATATGAAATAATGGAATATTGGCAAATATTATCAAATGAAACATTCACACATACAAATTAGCAAATATTTGAAAATAAAACATCGAGCAAAAATTAGCAAATGGAACATTCAGAAATAAAATAAAATTTCGTCACAAATAAAACATTCACAAATTAAGTAATCCCCTTTTAAGTTTGGGTATAATGGGTTTTGTAAAATTCGGGGTAAAATTCGTTGCAACTTGAAGTTCTTGGTATTCTATCTTGTGTGCTACCTCTTCGGAGTTGCGCTAGGTTGGGGAGGTGACTCTTTGATATCTCTTGGTCTATTTTGATGGTGATAAACTTGTAAACTCTTGAATTGATTCTTCTATAAGAAATGTTGTTGGGTTTTCTTCCAAGGTTGGTTTTCCTAGGATAAATTCTTGTGTTCTTGTGTCTACTGTGCATGGTTAATATTTCTAGATCTTGTTATTTTTGTTGCATTGTAATAGTTGAGATTCTCAGTGTATAGTTATTCTATGATAACATTTCCAAGCCATCTAGTGCAACATAAGGGCTTGAAATGGAGGTATGTATATACAACATTGATTTATGTTCTTGGAAAGGTGAGGAGGTCAGTAGAAGCATTGGATGTCTTTCATGTGATGTGTGTCCTTCCAAGCTAATAATGTGAAATTTCTACATTGATATCCTCAACTTGAACCGAATGTTGTGGTCTATAACATTGTCTTAAATTCCCATGTTCCTTGGATGTAATGGAAAGGATCCTTTTGGGTGTTGCAACAAATGAGGAAAAGTGAGTCGAAAGTTTTTCCAAGATGATTTGAATGGGGCCAAAGGATGGCTTGAAGCCCAACCCATTAGAAAGGATTTTCATAACAGATTCAAGGGTGCAATCCAAATCCCAAGAAATATGGGATAACTTCATGAAGGTCAAATATGGAAGATTTGGAGGAATTCGAACCTCTATTTTCATCACAAGGGCTAAGTTCCTTTAACCACAAGATTTGAAATGATATAAGAGAGAAAGTGACCAGATGCAAGAGGGGGGGATTTCCCAATTTATTGGAATGTAAAGGCCAAGCCTTGGCCATATTTGTTTGCAATCTTCACAATTGGTGGTTTCAAGGTTTGCTTCTATTGACGCGATTAGCTCTGGGATCGATCAACTCTGGTCCTTCTCACCGAGATTGTCATCTTGGAAATTTTATGTTTTCTTTTATGTTTTAGTTTCAAGGCCATTATAATGTAATAACTTACTTTGCATCCTTTTGAATGGATAGGTTTCTCAATTGAAATGGACTCAAAGATGTTGACCATATAAATGAACTTTGTTATCAATTTGTTGAGTATTGTATGTGTTATTTTATGTCTTGTTTTAAATTTCAGTATTGTCATTCTTGGGGTAAGCAACCTCTCCCATAATTTCATTCACAACTTTTTCTACAAGAAGAAAAAACAAATTGTGTTGAATATCCATATGAGGTATCGAAACTATATTTCCATCAATATAAGGAAATTGTTTTATCATGGCCCGTGGAGAAAGAAAATACATGTTGAAAATCAAGAGAGAGGTAGTGTCACCATGTTATAGAGTTTTGGTTCTTCTAGTGATTATATCTCCCAAACTAGGAAAAAATATTCTAACACCCCATTTTAGATAACATAAAAACCTTTCAAATGATTTATAATGAGCCCTCTAAAATGTATTGTAGATGCCATTGCAGTTTTTCAAAGTTAACATAAGAGGCACATGCTTCATTCTATCCATGAATTGGTGATATTATGGTTGGGCAACTGTAGGTAAGATAAGAGAGGGATGGAATGAGGTAACCCAAGATTGTAAATGTTGACTGAAAAATTTTAGGTCGTGCTATGCTTGTGTGAAGATACAAGAACACTTGATGTTAGAGGGATAAGTGTAGAGGAACGCAAAATATGCCTAAAAGTAAAATATTTCATAAATAAAATAAAATTGTGTCACAAATGAAACATTCACAATTTAAGTAATTCCTTTTTAAGTTTGGGTATAATGGGTTTTGTACCGTAGCAAAAGAAGACGTTCCTGGGTCGACTCGATTCAGATTGTAATCGACTAACAACTCTTCGCCTGCTGTTATTGTTTTCACCGCACATACAAATATCTCATTACCTTTACACTCCTCAAAAATGAAATTGGGTTCCTTTCTTGTCATCCCAGGCCTTGTATTGTTTATAAGACTTGCAATATTCCCCAATGCCTTTGGCCTTCCATCAATATGCATAGTCTCTCCTTTATTTTTATTATTGTCTATCAGTTGTATATAATTTGTGGCGAGTGCATATCTCCGCATACTAGGCATATATTGGACTAGCCTCAACCATACTCCATAAGTGTAACATGGTCCAACATACTCAAAAAATTCAACTAATCCACCATATTTTACCTTTATGTCGTCCATGGAGAATAAAACAAGGCCATGGATGGATGACGGAGCAATGTGATACATTTTGTCATTAACACAGAAGTGAGTGTCCAAATCTGGCAGTTCCTTGGGTACCCACTGTTTCAGTAGGTGTTTGTACCTCAAGGGAACCTCGATGTCACCTATGCTCTTATCATCATAAGAGCATGATCCTCCTTCAGCAAGAAAGAATTTCATGTACCTACCAAACTTTCTTCTGACCTTTTCACCTCTAGTTGATTTCTCCTTGTAACATGTGTTGGATATGTTTTCCCTTGTCCTTCTCGAAATTTCATCGCTCGAGCTAGATGATAGATCTGATAGATACATATTTGGTTGTACCTACACTCCATCGAGGGAGAAGGAAACGTTAGGCCAATGATATTCATATTATAGTATAGCTAAAGATAAACATTGAAAAGATAACTTGACATGTAAGACTTTTTCATCTAGGGTTGGAGCCAAACCTCTAAGAAAACACAAAGTATTTCTTCACTCAGTATTTTGGGTAGGTGTTGGGCCAAAATTATGTGGGAAGACAGAATGAATAATTTAGAATTTCCCATCTAATTTGTAGCCCACCTCTAATTTATGAGAACCCATGAGGGATTTCATCATGCTAGTGAGTAGGTTATATAGTGAAAAGGATTTCTCTTATATGTAGAAGCATTGGGTTCCCTTGATACACAAAATGTTGAAGAAGGCAGTTGCAATATAGATGACTAGAGAAAATGATTGTTATATTTGAGTAGAACAAAGGTAGAAAAAGACATTATAGAATTTTTTCACAAGTGATAGTGTCTATTGTAACTCCATAGTGAGTCCATGCTTATTTGTAAACAACAAGGTGCATTGCTCATTTTCTTGTTGGTTTTTCCCAAATCAGGTTTCCCATAGTACATATTGTCATTCCTTGTGTTGGTGTGGTCATTTTACTAATAAATGTTCTCTTATATTCTCATTTCATTTCAATATTTTAAATAATATACTTGTAATATTAGTAAGGCTTGTATCTTAAGGATATAACATGGACAAGTTCAATGTCTCCATGCAAGTTTGTAATGTCTTATAGTTTAACTACAAGTTGCACTAATTAGAAGTTTTCATTTCTTTTGTAACTACATAGACACATTCACTTTCTTCGCTAGGGAGGGGGACACATCCATCCAACTCAATCACCTTAAGATTTTTTGTTTACAAGTGTTGTAAGGTTCTGGATTAGAACAATATATTGTATTAACCCCAAGGGGTTAATACAGGAGTCAAATTCTGTGCTCAAACACCCCCATTTCAAAAGTTGTTTTTGACAAAAACTAAACCCCAATGTTTGGACTAAAAATGAAAACCCTCTGAATTGGGTCTAGAGAGGCTCTTATTGAAATGAGGTTATTTACCTATTGAAAGGGTCTTAATGGACTATTAATCATGGGTTTAAACCCCAAATTAGGTTTTTGTTCTATGGTGGTTCAACCCCCCTAAATGTAATTTTAAAAAAGTACATTTAGGGGGGTTGAACCACCAATGATAGTGTTTATTGTAACTCCATAGTGAGTCCATGCTTCTTTTCAAACAACAAGGTGCATTTCTCATTTTCTTGTTGGTTTTTCCCAAATCAAGTTTCCCATAGTACATATTGTCATTCCTTATGTTGGTGTGCTCATTTTACTAATAAATGTTCTCTCTTATATTCTCAATTCATTTCAATATTTTGACTAATATACTTGTAATATTAGGAAGGCTTGTATGTTAAGGATAGAACATGGACAAGTTCAATGTATCCATACAAATTTGTAATGTCTTATAGTTTAACTACAAGTTGCACTAATTAGAAGTTTTCATTTCTTTTGTAACCACATAGACACATTCACTTTCTTCACTAGGGAGGGGGACACATCCATCCAACTCAATCAACTTAATATTTTTTTTTTACAAGTGTTGTAAGGTGTCAGATTAGAACAATATAGTGTATTAAACCCAAGGGGTTAATACAGGAGTCAAATTTGTACAAAATCGAGGAGTGAAATGGACTAGAAAAAATTGAGCTCTGCGAAAACCCTAGATTTGCACGATTCAGGCGGTCGCGCATCACCCAAACAGCACCAGCTAGACCACATACCAGACGTCGTCTTCAACCTTCGGCCCTCACTGCTGCAGGAGTATGGGAGCAGAGGGGGGGGGACAACCCCCCTCATATCACAATGCCGCGGCCAACGAAGGGTCAGAAACCAGAATAGTTCGCCCTACCTTTGAGCCGCCACCGCAAATCCGAGAACATATCCTCGCTCGGGAGCAAGGATTCAAGGCAGACATGGAGACAGACGCCGGGACTTCTCAGCCGAAGAAACCCAAAAAATGGGAACCTGGTAAGTGCATTCCACAAATGGACAAACCTCCACGATATCTCATTAGCTCCACCAGGGTCGGCGAGCACATGCAATTTATGAGGGAGCACGCTCTGACTGGCAAGTTTTTAGGACTCTGGCCGGCAGAAAAAGATCTTATCAAATGGATAAAACACTGGTGGAACCCTAAAGGGGATTATGAGCTCCAACTTAGCTCCAAGGGTTTCTTCACGGTCATATTATACAACCTGGAAGACAAAGACAGAGTCTTCGAGAATGGCCCGTATTTCTTCAAATCGGCAGGGCTGTTTCTCCGCTTCTGGACCGAAAGATTCAGCTCGGACAAGGAGGATTTCACCATGGCTCCAGTATGGATAGGTTTATACTCATTACCACAAGAATTCTGGCTGGAAGAAATCTTAATGGGTATAGGCAACACCTTAGGGCAGTATGTAAAAGCGTCAGAAGCTACAAAGCAGAGGAAATATACCTCTTACACCAGGATCTGCGTGTACATGAACATATCCAAGGCACTCCCAGGCACGGTAACCCTTGAATACCAAGATGAAGATTGGCAACAAACTCTGGACCATGAGCACATACCCTTCAGATGCCGCCGATGTCACGAGCATGGACAACTCTACAGGGAATGCCCTCTCATCAAACCAGTCACAAAAGCAACTGAACCAGCCCAGAAGGACGGCTTCGTCACAGTCACTTCGAAAAGGAAAAATCCTCCCAAGAAACCGCCTCCAGATCCAAAGCAAGGCATAACCACCTGGAACTCCTACGAAATCCTAGAGAAGTTACCAGACGAGGAGGAAGTGCACGACGCGCATAAAATCCCCCAACAAGCGCAAGAGCAAGGTAAGCAGAACATCCCTCCCCAGCACAACGACGAAGCCCATTTAGAGGAGAAAGGTCTGGGTGATGGGGAAACACCAATGCAGCTGGATGAATGGGAACTAGCGGGTATAGATCTGGAACAGTTAGAGGATGCCCTCAAACAGAAGAACCTGGCAGCCCTCCTGGAAGATCAACTGCGCAAGGTACATAAGGTCTTCATCAACTCCTCCGCAGGATCCACAGCTCGTCTAGGCATAGCCTTGGATCCGAATCCTGGGCCCAAAAAATTCCTCCGTGAGAACAAAAGAAGAGGACGAAAGAGAGCGCATCAGCTGATCAAGGAAGCAGGAAATCTCATGATCAACTCGGGACAGATACAAAAGCTCTCGGAGGGATACCTCCACTCATCAACCCCTGTTTAGTGATGAAGATCGTAACCTGAAACATAAGAGGAATAAATGGTAGATCCAAGCAACGGATCCTCTGAGACTGCATCATGGTAGAGAAACCAGACATACTGCTGCTCCAGGAAGCCAAATCCAAAGGAGCAGAGGCGACCTCAATCTTTCAGCGCATATGGCAGGAATGCATCTTCATAACAACAGATTCCATAGGAGCCTCGGGAGGCCTCGCCATCCTATGGAATCCACACAAAGTCACACTTAGCAACCCTTTCACCACCATAGGCACAATAACGGCCCATTTCACAGCCTTGGGCATGAATCAGGAAGGTGCAATCACAAATGTCTATGGCCCTCAAGGAAATCAAGACAAAGACAAATTCTTGGAGAGACTCGAGCTGATCAAGTCCCTGAAAAACACCCCCAACTGGATCATAGGAGGAGACTTCAACATGATCTTGACTCTGGAGGAAAAAACGGGCGGCACCAAAAGACTGGAACAAGACAGTGGTAAGTTTAAAGCTCTTATTGACCATCTAAAATTAATTGACATTGAAACCAGCAATGGCATCTACACTTGGTCCAACCGCAGATCAGGCCATCAGCATATAGCCTGTCGACTAGATCGCTTTCTGGTGACAGAAGAACTCATGGAAACAGGATCAGAATTAGACAGCCTGATTCTACCTAAAGCAGGTTCAGATCATTGGCCCCTAGCACTGCAATTATCCTTAGGTGAGCCCCCTAAATTCAAGCCCTTCCGCTTTGAAAAATTCTGGTTATCCCACCCGGACTTCACCAGACTCGCCAAATATTGGTGGGAACAAGCGGAAGTCAATCAAGGCTCCTGCATGTACAAATTCCAGCAACGATTAAAGAATTTCAAACAACACCTCAAGAGCTGGAATAAAAATAACTTTGGCAATATCCATCAAAGCATACGACTCATAGAAAGCAGGTTGGAGGAGATCCAAGCAATCTTTATTTCAGGCTCTAGAACGACAGAGCTTATGCAGGAAGAGGAGCAACTACGGGTACAGCTAGAGGAGAGAAGAACGCAGGAGGTAATCCTATGGAAGAAAAAGTCCTGAGTGCAGTGGCTTAGGGAAGGAGAAAGAAATACCAAGTTCTTCCACAGAACCGTGATGCACAGAAGGCACATCAACAGAATTACACACCTAGAGGATGATCAAGGCAACCACATCCGGGAGCACCAGAAAATTGAAGAAGAATTATCACGATACTACCAGGACCTCCTCAAAGAACCCAACATCGACCGAACAGAGGCGATTAGAAGGGTCACGGAACACAT
>JASDQU010738297.1:55615-70371 GCA_032191745.1 Picea mariana
GATGGATGCTCCATGTCACAAATAAAAATAGATCAACACAAATATTTGAATAATTCGATTTGAAACCAAATCTTGCAACGAACTAAATTGAGATATGATTTGTAGCAGATTGTCATGGAATAAGCAGTTTGGTGTCCACACCAAAAACTCAAAAAACAAACTTTCAAAAAAAACCAAATTACATTCCAACGAGTTGTCTTCAAACAAATATGTGCTCAATTTAAGTATGTACAACAATATTGGACTGAATTATTATAAAACTTCACATTTCTTTTAAATTGCAACAATTTTAAAATATATATAAAGAAATATTCTCCTATATAATACTAATGCGATTGTACTTAAATATATGATAAATTAAAATAACACTAATCTTGTCTTTATCATTATGTATTCATATAAATATAAATTTGCAATTTTGTGAGTGTAGACATCATTACTATTCTCTCCTTGATCACTACCATCAAACATGAATTCCTCACCTTCCACTTTTAAAAAAACAACTATGCATAACACTATCCTACCCTTAAGACCAAACTTAAAACCTTACCAAAATAAGAAAGTTGTACTAAATTGGATGTATTGAACGTGGATCCTGAAAAACCACAATAATAAAAAAATCATCTATTGTTACACATGCAACCTTGAACATATATGCATCCAGATTGAATGCTTGCCTTAAATTCCTATAATACGTTTTTGTTGTTTCTCTTTATTTATAACCCTCGAGTGCTTTGAAACGATTTTAAATTATTCGAAGCATTCACTTATATGTACCAAATTATTTAGGTTGTGTACCACTCTAGAGTATTCAATATTCAACCATCCAAGTTATCAAATTAAAGGGTGCACGTGTCAATATAATTTATTTTTCACTAGATTAGACCAACATTACAATAATTTAATTCATTGTCTTGTAACAAGCACAATATTTTAATATTTTAATAACGGGTTGGAGTTAATAAGTTCGCACGTGAGTTCTCCACGTACTCTACGACAAGAGAGAATGGGGAGACGACGACGAACGAGAGCTTTCACGATTTTCAAATTTCTTGGCGGGATTTAACCAGTGGGACGCCATGGTCGATGGTCTGATACCTACATTTGATTAGCCAAGGATATGGAGGTTTCCGGTAGTATTACTTTATCTTTTTTAGTTTTTTGCTGGCTAGGTTTTTTAGCAATCATTTTTCCTTTCCGGAGGATTTTTTTGTGTAGGGCACTGCTAGTTTTAGAGGCTCATAGGTGGGTGGTGGTATTTATTATACTTATTAAGTTTACTTTGTCGTTTCTTTCTTTCTATTCTTGGAAACTGTATCATTTCTTCCCGGAACTTGGAGCTCAACATTACTTGTTCTATGGGGATTTGAGAGTGGATCACACATGTACTAACTCAAATTTTGGTCAGTGTTTTATTTATTATCCCCCTTACCTTGGACTTTGGCTAGTTTATAGCCCTTGATCTCCGTGTTTTAGTATTAGTGCTCTCCAGGTGGAGCCTCGATGGCCCTTAATAGGTTGGCAAACATTAATGCGGAGGTTAGCAAGTTAATAAACGAGTCAGTCGAAGGACTATGGCATGAGGCATAAGTTAACCGAAACCTCACTTCTATTGGGGAGCATTCGGGGTTACATTCATTTGGCTTTCGGTCTAGTGCAGTGCCGTCTGTATCTCATGCAAAGCGACTTAGCGATGATTATGTTTTAGCACCCTCATTTGATACCTTCTTACCTGCCTTGTCGGATTCATCTCAGGGGGGCCAAAACAATATTCGGGGAATAGACTACAGTTTGTCGATAGAGGTATTGAAACTACGGTTTCCTGAAGCAAGAGTCCTAGTCCTTCTATTGCTAGAAAGAGTCGCAGACAGTGGGATGCAAACAAGGTTATCAAAAGGATGGTCTTAGGCTTGGATATTGGATTTGAGGGCACTTGCAGGTTGGCGCTTTGCGGCTTAGTGGGGAGATTTGCATATGGTAACTTATGTGCATAAAAACTAACTGTTTGGTGGAGCGTGTTTGGTCACCTATCTTAGGATATGTACCAGAGGTATACTATTTAACGAAAGGTTGGATGGGTTTCATGTGTAACACTCCAGAAGATGTAGCTTCACTGCTCGAAAAGAATTGGGTAAATGGAGCAAGTAGCCTTATGTTAAAGAGGTGGCGGGTTGCTTTCGACCCGGTTACTGAATACTTCTCCTTAAGACATTTTTGGGTTCTGCTTCCGGGATTACCCTTATATTTATGGAATGAAGGGGCGCTGGCGGCCATTAGAGATTCCCTTGGAAAGTTCATTATGATCGACAAGGAAAATCTCTTGGCGACATCTAGAAAGGTTGGTCAGGTCCTGGTTGAAATGGACCTGCACCTTGGGTTGCTGGAGACACTAGATATTGAGTGGAGAGGAAAACGCTTCCTTCAGAGAATTGACTACCTTAGTACTCCGTTCAGATGCAATTATTGTAGAAGTACTTCACATTTGAGAAGTGATTGTAAAGGTTTAGGTGTTGGAGATAGTGCACTGGAAGGTTCAAAGCTCTTATACAACACATCGGATTCCTCAATGGAAATGAGCTTCTATGGTTACGAAGTTGTTCAACAAGACCGGGTCGATCCCAACTACTTGGAGAACTCGACCTTTGTAACCGGTAAGCTACAATCGCATTGCCCGATTTTTTTTAGTTCTCTGTCTGTGTGGGAACGAGAAGTTATAAACTCATATATTTGGCTAAAGAGTGTAACTTCTAAATCTCTCTCGCCACCTTTAGCTGAAACGGGGGGTTTTGTTACTACTAGTCAATCTTCTAGGTGCCAAGAACCCTTACCTACCTCATCGACTGTCTCCCCAAAGCTGGAGCCTTTGACTATCACTGATAGTCAGAAGTTGTCATGTGTTTTGAAGACCCAACTGAGTCCATCTCTGGAACCCACCATTCCTTCTGAGTCCACCTGTAGCCCGAGACAAGTGAACCAATGATGGATCCCCCTACATATCCACCTGGCTATAGAGAACCGAAAGATGAGGAGACCTCACTCTCAACTGTGCTTGATTCATTGATCCCTTTCATCCGAGATAATGATGCAAATGTACAACTACTAGTTTATCTTGGTAAATCAGTTATTGACCCTGTGGCCGGAAAAGGGGAGGCTAGCTGCTTGCGTTCCACTTTAGTAGAGGTCGGAAAGGAATTTGCTTGGTCTAGGGGACTGGGAATTGAACATTCACCGGTAAAGACTAGGAGTGCCCAGAAAAAATCTACTCTTGAGTCCTCTCTTAATACAGTATCACACACATCCACCGAAGGTGGGGCACTTAGAGCGTTGAAGGCCCTTGCAAGGTTAAAGTAATGTTACTTCTCTCTCTCAATTTAAGGGGGACTGGAGGCACCCTAAAATTGGCCTCGGTTTGATGTGTTTTGGACAAAACCCGACCTAACATCGGTTTCTTTCAGGAGACTCTAGTACACTTTGATAAAGCCCGTAATTTCTTTCACACCCTTTGGCCAACCTGTCTCAGTTGTGTAGTGAATTTAGTTGGTACTTATGGCGGTTTAATGGTTTCTTGGGATCCAAATTACTTTGATCTGGTTCCTTTTCTTACTTGTGGCGGGATCTTATTGACAGGGTTTTATTTAGAAAGCAAGAGACAGATTACACTTCTAAATGTCTATGGGCCATGTGTGGAGCGCAAACTCTTCTGGGAACGGATGGAAAATTCAGGCTTGTTGACCCTAAAAAACTTTATTCTAGCAGGGGATCTAAACTTGACACTATCATCAGGTGAAATCTGGGGCAGAGCGTCCTCACTGGGGTCTCTGGTAGGTTATTTCAATAATTGTTTTCATAATAACAAACTCATTGACATAATTATGGGAAAAGTCATTCCTACTTGGTGAAATGGATGCTCAGGAGCAGATTTTATTGCTAAGAGACTGGACATAACTTTCCTATCTGAAGATTTATTAGATACAGTTGGCATCTACAGAGCATGGGTGGAATATCCCTTCATCTCTGACCATGCTCCGGTTTTGCTTCAGCTGGATTTACCTCCTCTCTTTAAGGCTTGTCCATTCAAATTCAACCCTCTGTGGATTAAGGATCAAGGCTTCATATTGATGGTACCAAATCTGCGGAACGATCCAAAATATCTTAGTGAATCTGGTAAATAGAAAAGGCTTGTTTGGAAACTAAAAGATCTAAAAGCTAACACGGAAATATGGCAAAAGGACTGAAATATCTGTAAAAATTCTAGACTTTGTTGTCTGGAGAGAGAGATATCCTTTAGGCTTCAAAACCTGGCGGATGGTACCTGTAATACTATTGTTGATACTTCATTAAAGGATCTGGAACAAGAAAGAAATACTTTACTTAATGAAATAGAGGAACAATGGCGCCAGATAAGTCACGCTATCTGGATACACAGTGGAGACCAAAACACTAAATTTTTTCATAAATTCGCGAATTTCAGGAGAAACAACAAGTATGTATGGGAGATATAAGATGAAGCAGGAAATTTACATTGTGGTCAGGAAAATATTTAAAAAGTTGCTTTAAAACACTTCAAAGATTTTTATAAAGAACAATTGGTTCCTTCTACCAGTGAGCAGATTACTCTTCCAAAGGTATTTGGGGGCTGGGGAATACGCAACATCTTTGATTTTAGTAAATCTTTGGCTGCAAACACCCTTTGGAGAGTATTAATGGGGCACAGAGTTATACTGGACAAGTATCTCCCACACACGACTATGATAAATTGCCTTAGATCTCCTTCCTTCCATCATAATGCGTCATCTAGAATTTGGAGCGGATTATTAAAAGTTGTTCACTTAATTACACATGGGTTAAGTTGGATTCCAGGACATGCCAACTCATCGCTTTGGGTAAAGATCGGATCATGGGGTTGGGAAATAACTCTTTCCTCTCTAGTAATATTCTGTGTGCATTAAAACAAAAGAATATTATTATGCTTGCACATGCCATGAAACATTCAGATGATCAGTTTATATCCTCCTACTGGCTGAGTAGTAGTGATTTGGGATTTTCGGGAGAAATTGCGAATGAATGGGAACATTTCAGGCGAGCACTTATTGATTCTGGAGCTATCATCCAAGATTCTGAAGATAAATTAATGTGGATAGGAGGAGATAAATCTGGATCTCCTTCTGTAAAAAATTTCTACTGGAGCATAATTTCAACTAAAAGTTTGACAATAGTGGAGACTTGGAGACAACCCATCTGGAAGTGGAAAATCCAATTAAAGATCAAATTGTTCATCTGGTTGGCAATGGAAGGAAAAATTCTTACTTGGGGCTCTCTACAGAAAAGGGGATGGGAAGGTCCAGGTCGCTGTCCACTCTGTAAACAAGATTCATAAAGTATTATTCATCTTTTTAAGTGTTGTCCATTTGTCACATCCGTTTGGAATATCCTAACCAAAGAATTAAACTTAAAAAGGTGTTGGTTTGGGAACACCCTGTCGGATTTCATTAAAAACTGGTATGAGGAAAAGACAGTCCCTACTCAGATAACAACTCTTATTTATTAGTTCATTTGGAATGAACGTAACAAAGCAATTTTTGAAGAGTCCATCACTTCAATTCATGTAGTGATACATAAGACATTGGCATTACAAAATAGAACCAATACACTTCCGAAGGATAGACTCCCGAGAGATATATTGATCATTCATCTAAAGGATTCTGCAATAGCATGTTTCGACGGTGCAACACAAAGAGATGGCAACTTGTGTGGTGCAGGTGGTGTTATAAAAGTTTTGGATGATATAGTCATAAGATGGACCTTTAATTGTGGTAGAGGAACCAATACAAGAGAAGAACTCTTGGGAGCATGGGCCACTTTCATGCTAGCAAATCACTTGTCATTACATTAGATCCATATGTTGGGTGATTCCAAAGTGGTTATTGATTGGCTATTAAACAAAGGAAGACTTCAGGTGTGTACTGTGGAAGGATGGAAAGCTAGAATCAAAGTTCTTATAAAGAATTTTCAGTATATTATCTTTCAACACATCTACAAAAGCTTTAATACTGAAGAAGACTCGCTATCAAAGCAAGCCTTTGAAGAACCAGAGGGCACTATATCCTATCATCATTGGTCTAATGGTGCAGAAGGTCCTAGGAGACATATTAGAATCCATTAGACATTATATGTGTGGAACTGTTTTCTTTTTCGGCATATAAGTTTTTGTATGTTTTTGTATTAAGGGAGAAATAGTTTTTGTATGTTGATGACTAGCTAGAGACATCAATATTTGAACTAGAACTTTTCTATGAACTATAGTACTTCGTCATTTTGAGACATTTAGCATGGATCTGAAATGGGCAGTATGCTATGTATTGGATCCTCGAATATGAGAAGAAAGATGTACAAAAATTATATGACTAATATAATTGAGCCAATTTTCTCTTGGAAAAAGTTCGCACATACACTAAAAAATTCTTTTTTAATTCCAATGTTTAGCGTAGGCCTTTGATTTAAAAATTGAAGTCGAATTTTGAATTTGCCAATTATCTTGCAAGTGATTGGTTGCATGGTTGTTGACATTTGTCTTCGGTAATGGTGCAAAGTTGGAGTGGGAGATGGAAGTGGGCGGTCATCATCCTCATTAACAATCACCCATACAGGTATATAATGGCATTGGATATGGTATGTGAAAGCAACTGTTATTTTCTCTAAGAGAGGGATGTTTCTCAATGCATTTTGTAGTGTGTCTGAGTCTAGAGTGTTTTTATTTGACATTTTATTTATGTTTGATGTGGGAACTTTGTGTATAGGATGGTGGAGTGTTTTTAGTTTAGTTTCTATGTATCGTCTCGTTGTGTTATTATTTATTAGTGTTTCTTAGTTGCATTTAACATTTTGGTGTGGGTGCTTTGTGCATTGGATGGTTGAGGGTTTATGGTGTGTTGGATGGTCAAGGATTTCTAGTCGCATTTTGTTCAGTTTCGATCACATTTTTGTTACTGTCTATTGGGTTATTATACTCTAGAGGTTAAGGGGGTGGCATGGTGCTAGTTGCGCATTTGGCGTGGATGCTTTGTGCATTGGATGGTTTAGGGTTTTTGGTTTTTCCTGTTCTAGAGCTCGAGAGGCTTGGTAAGGCATTGGTTGTGGCGTAACTTGGATTTTTTTTCTAGTGTGCTTTGGTAATCATTTGTGTGGGTTGCAAGCTTGTTGGACCTGGTACACGGGAAATATGGCGGTTGAATTTCTTCTATGATAAACTTATATACTTGTTTGGTTGGCATATTCTTCTTATCACATGATAATTTGACCAATTGAACATTGTATATCAATGTATTTTGTTGGATTTTCTCTTTCTGCTGGGAACCTTGTCTTCGAGGTGTCTTGTTTCAACTGGGTTGTTGTGTGTGTTTAATAAAAATATAGAGTAGAGACTTATTAGAATTGCAGGAAGTTCTATTAAGGCCAACATAAGCCTTGTTCACCAAAACTTGATCATAACTCCATGGTTACCATTTTTATTCTTGAATGCTTGTTTGGTTGGAATGTTGGTCTTATTGCATTTTAAGTCACCACATTTGACAAATTTATGATTGTTAAGTTTGAAATTTTCCAAATTTGAAGCCCATGCAACCAAATTCGTCAAATAAATTCTAGAGTCCATGTTCATATCGATTTTAGGGCTTGAGGGTTCCTTGTTCACATTGACTTCAAGGTTGAGTGTTGGTTGGGTTCCCTATTCACCTTGTATTGAATTCTCTCGAGTACATGGCTCATGTTGGCTAGCAAACCATTGTTGTTCAACTTCAAAATCTTTGAGGTTCGTAACTATTCAAAGTCCCATGTTCATGTCATTCAAAAGCTCGTGATTGAAAAGAAGCTTAAAGCCCACAACTGTTCAAAATGATGGAAAATTACCACAAACTACATTGAAAACTTTGAAGCGATTGTCCATAAGTCATTTGTTGGTTGTTGGGCAGTTAGGCCTATATCATGGGTGTTTTTTTTTACATAATTTGTTTCTCTTTTTCAATAATTTGGATCAAGTAGCTTGCCTAGTTTGACTACTTCCTTCCAACTAGTGTAGACATTGGAAATTATGTTGAATGTCTTTGGTTACTTTGCTATCATACCATATTCTCATGTTTTGATAATATGCTTCTTTGATGCTCATTTCGTGTATTGACTTTCTTTGAAGGGGTTTAGACATGAATTTGTACCCCGAGGCATGGTTGATTTACTATGTTGAAAGATTGGGCATGAGTTATTTTTCTTGATAGTTTTGTTGATGTGTATTAAGGTAATATCATATGCATAAGACCTAGGGTATTACATATTTGCAAGCCCATATGGCATCTTCAATGCCTAATTCTTTCAATGCTTTCAAAGTAGCTAAAATAGTGATAACTTCCTATTTGTTACTAATTCGCACTAGAATTCAATCTCTATAAGCATGGTCTTAATTCAAATTCAAGTGCAAAATGTCTAATATGTTTGATGATTCTCTTATATAGCCATGTTTAGAAGCTACTAACAATTGTGAGGCTACTAATTTATTACATAATGAGAACATTTCTTGAGGACCAATGCACTTTCATTTATGCTCATGAGCCCACTTTTATTTTTTCGGTATTTCAATAACTCAACTAAAACAATTTTGTCTTTTATTACTAAAAAGTGCCCTCGTTTCTTCTTTTACATATATGGTGCATGATACACAATTCAATAGTTGACTAAGTGCCAGTATTAGCAAAGGATTTGTTTGTTCGAAATCTTGATATTCCTTTTGTCAAGCACAACTTTAATGTCGAATATGTTTGATGATATTGATGTATAGTCATGTTTATAGGTTGCTAATAGTTGTAAGGCTACAAATCTATTATAGAACGAGACCATTTCTTGAGGGCATGTGCACTTTCATTTATGCTAATGAGCCAACTTTTTTTTTGGTATTTTAATGACTCGACTAAAACAAATTGGTTTTTTATTACTAGCAAGCCACACTAAAATCCTAGGAAATTATGTTCCATCCAGACTTATTATGTGAATAAAAAACGAGAAGTAATACATATTTAAATTTCTTAAAAATCAATTTCCATGATATTCATTTCAATAATTTTTTTTATCTGGAACCTATTTGAATGAAATTCCTTATTAAAGTTACACTCAACATGATTTGAATCTTAGCTTCTCGTCCATCATAAAACAATAATGTTAGTAACATAACACATATATTTCTTGTAAAACAATACACATTTCTTGTTTAAGAGTCGTGTAGTCACTTTTACTCCATTTACTATATAACAAGAGTCATATAGCCATAATATTGTTGCAGCTTTTAGTTTAAGTAGATAAAAGGGAAATAGCAATGTCCCTGAAATTAATTATTGACAAAGTTTGATTATTGAATATGTGAGAATTGTGTTGCTTGGAATGCCATAATTCTTCTTCACTAGTACATCCATGTTTTCCTATAGCCATCATTAACCAATAATTACTTAATGTCTCTTGCTTGTGGGGGTTTCCTTTGTTTTTATCTCAAAATGGGGTTGTTGTCTTCGAGATCTTGTCTTTCAACTATATTGTTGCATGTGTCTACTAAAAATTATAGATGCCAGAGTTAGCAAACATGCAAGTTGAAGTGTTTATCTAGGAGAAACTCATCACTGTGGAGTGATGATTGTTGAGTGCTTCTAAAATGCGGTTGGAACCTTTGATGGACATGATTCTTATATTTATAATAATGTCAGTGCTTGCATGATTGCATGCCCGTAGATATTTGTGGAATATTGTGTACTTTCAAAAACCTATTGTGATTTTCTAGACTTAGAGAACTATGCTAGTTTGTTAGACACTATTAAATTTGAACGTTTTTGCGACG
The DNA here is from genome assembly GCA_032191745.1 of Picea mariana. NCBI lineage: Eukaryota > Viridiplantae > Streptophyta > Pinopsida > Pinales > Pinaceae > Picea > Picea mariana. The sequence continues at coordinate 65,484 of JASDQU010738297.1, forward strand.
AAGTTTCATTGGCATAGGGTCGTTTTTGTGACCAAGATGTTTTTTTTTTTTCGTCAGAATCCATTCGTCGGTATAGCGGCCACACATGGATCTTCGCTGGTCTAGCGACTGGGAAAAGAAGCCTATTCACAATAGGGAAAAGTTCGGCTAGTGACGAATGTTAGTCGGTTGAATGACTAATATTAGTCGCAAGAGTGACCAAGACAACCCTGGCAAACTTAGTCAATAAACCACTCTAAGTCGGTAGAACGATGAATATTAGTCGCTAGAGCAACCAAACCTGAAGTTAAAAAGGTCAAATGAAGGAGGATCAGTTAGTCGCTAGAGCGACCAAGTGACCTAGTTTGCGACCAAATGGAAATACAAGCGACTAACATGTTCGTCACTCTAGAGACTAACATTTTAGTCGCTAGAGCGACCTATGTTGGTGTTTGTGACCAAATAACAATACAAGTGACGAACATGTTAGTCTCTAGAGCGACGAACATGTTAGTCACTAGAGCGATCAATGTTGGGGTTTTTAAGAAAAAATAATTATGCCATTCACACAGGAATAGAGCAGAGCAACGAGTGTGTGAGGAGAGGATGATTGTATGCCTAAGAAGGCTATTGTAGTTCTCCCTTGAATAAGAAGAAGACAGATAATCATTTCCCGTGTTTTTTTTCCCGATTTGGGTTTCCACATAAATCACTATGTCGAGTGTATGAATGAAGTGCTTGGTTTAATGTGTGTTTCATCTTGATTATTTTATGCTCTCTTATATGCTATGTTTTCTTCCGCTGCCCAACAAAGGAAATGGTGTTTTTGGTGGGATTATGGTGATGGTGCGAAATGCAGTGAATCAAACAGTAGCAACTCGGGGTATGTTGCTCAACAACACACAAAATATCCCACAGATTGCTCAGTTACACACAAAATTGCTTGGCTCTCGCACATAAATTTCAATCGGAAGTTCAATCATATTTAGAAACTCTAGCTGTATGTGGTCTCCTCGAATGACATTGGTTTCTTTCACTTCAGTTTTGGCAGGAAGAAGTTAAAAACATCAAAGAAGATTTCAAATTGTTGTTGTCATCTCAGACGGTGTATTTTGTAGCCTTTAAGATCTTGAATTTTGAACAGTACCATCAAATTTAGTACCTGGGTGTTGTATCATCGTGTTAAAAGATGAAGAAAATGTGGACAATTGCTGCACATTACAAGTGTTTTCTAGTAAGAAACTTGTTGTTGCAATAGGATGCTGGAAGGGAAGGACAAATTTTTATGGTTTTACAAATATTATGTCACACACTCAAATCCAATTTGTCAAGAGGCATGGTTGGTTCATTACAGGGCGTCATTGAGGAGAAACGTCATCCAAGAGTGCCAAATCATAGTTGAACAACAATTATCAGAATGTCAAACAACGCCCAAGTGCTAGTCTAAAGGAGTGAAACAAATAATACCAAGGGAGTCAGCTCATACAATTTCAATTTTAAAACCAATAAAATTAGCAACCCACCGAGGGAATTCACAAATTCTTGAGCAATTGCAATTTTTAAATCAATTAAAGGATCGCGATTAAATTGAGAATACCAAATTTGTTCTTGAAGTCATTTTCAAGCGTAGATGTTGATGAGATTACCAATTTTGTTTTGGGAGCTGACATTGACTGAAAAGGTAGATTGTATGGAAGGGCCTTCTATTAAGGAAATCCTTATTGTGATAGAGATTAAATGTTTTATAAATATGGCTATGGAGTGACTGATACTGATGGCATGAACCCTCTATCAGTTCATCAACTAACAGGCCAACCCGTGCCACCAATTTTGAAGGAAACGACTACAATTAGAAATGAAGACAATTACTTTTGGGTGAAAAACATAAATAATGGCTTTAATGCCTTCATCAATCTGATAAATTCTTAATCAAATGTATTGATGCTTTATTACTTGAATTAATTGTTGATCACTCCATAAACAATGTGTGAATAATGGTAACTAATAATGAGCAGTTATGGATGCAGAAGATTCACCAACCCTCCACCATAGTAACAAATCTAAAACATATTTTCCATGAATGAGAAATGAGTGTGAATCATCGACCTATAATATCACTATGGATATCGACAATGTTGGCCAAATGCAGTAGCAAGGAAAGTGTTAAGAAATAGGCAATAGATTTCACAAAGTGTGGGTTATTGTAGAAGTGAAAATCAACTGTGGAGTTCAAAAAATATCACGGGAGGAACATTGAACATACAAGAGCCTATAGATATGGATTTAATAAAAAGTAATCCTAACATGTAGCATATATTCCAACAAACAATATGGATGGCATTATTTGACATACTCATTGGATACATCAATGCAATTTCTATAGAGTTTGCTCAACAGTTGCACAAAATGCCATCGTAATTCGAGGTTTTTAGGTTGGCACAACATTTTAAGATCTTGTAACATTAGAGACATTGGAGGATCATTGGCATTCCATATTACTTAATGAAGTTGCTCCAAAGGATGGATATAGAAGTCCAATCAAGAACATAAGCAGTTGTAGCACACCATGGGTTGATTAAGCTATTTGTTTTCGATGAATTATGAATAATACAACCATATGTCACATGGGACATGTTCATTATCCATCTTGAAGAAAATGTAGCATCAAAACCATGTATTGAAGACTCATCACATGCTTTAGAACATGTGCCAACACTAGTAGCTGAAGAATCCATTGATGCTGCAGAGCCTATATCAACTATTGCATAAGAAGTAGCAGAGTGTGAAGAAGGAGTAGGAGGATATCTCCTCAATAGATTAGGAACTAGAATAAAATATTTCTAGGGATGCAAAGGAAAATACCTTAGCCCAAGATAAGGAGCCATTTGATATTGTAGATTCCCCATAGCAAGAAGATCCTGCCACCCTGTTAGGGGTTCCAATTGTTAAAGGAAAAGAAGAAATCAACAACCTTGTTGATGAAAAGACACTTGTGATACATGAAGAGAAGTAGCTATGTTATTGAGCATATTCCGAAGAGGATAAGGAGATATGGTTCGAATAGGCTGCAAAAGAAGATTCTAACACACATTGTGGCCACAAATTCAGTTAAATTTTTGATGAGACAGTTGTTGATTGCTCAATCTGAAGTAGCAATGGAAGAAATAAGAAGAATCAAAAGGTGAGAACTTTGTTTTTTTCATTGAGCATAACCAAGTAATCACTTAGCTGGAAGAGAAATTTTCTTTAAGCTCAATAGATTTTAATGAAAATTTAGAAGTCCTCGGTAATGAAAATACCAAGAGAAAAATTGACCTGGTAAAACAAATGCAAGAAACTACAAAAAAGGATTAGGAAATTGCAAGATTAACATATGTATGCGAGGAGATTATTGTACAAGCTTACAAAATGTTGGCACATAGACCACTTGCTAGGGTCTATGCTTTATACTTAAAAGAGCAATGGTACAAATTTAACATTGAATGATACATATCTCTTATGAAAACAGATTTCCAAAACCCTTGGAAATTTTGTGAATTGTATTTTGATATCACCCCTAAAAGGAGAAATCTCCTTTGTAAACCTTACCTACACAACTAGGTGTTGCAAAAAATATTGAGGTCACCAAACCCCTATGTTGGGGGTGTGTAAATATGAGCATTTAAGTATGGGTTCCATAATGAAACTATGAGGTTCACAACTACAAAATAACATGAGCCTAAAGAAATTATAGTAGAATTGAAGATAAGAGTATAAGGGGCCAGACCAAGTAAGGTATGGAAAAATCATATTCACCTAACAGTAGATCCATTATGCCTACCCAATTCTGGATCAGAGAAGACACTTGGAGGTTGAAAAAAACTCATCAACACCTCCATAAATGAGGTACTGAGGAATATAGATTCGAGGTGACAAAAACTAACATAGAAGCTATGGTAAAGAGAGACACACTCACTACTAGGACACAAGACAATTCTCCATAAAGTTGATTCATATATTGAAGGTCTCAGGGTGAACATATCCTAGTGGATAGGGTTGAAGTTCAAGTCCCCCTCCTACTATACCCCATTCCATACTTCAGGTAGTCAGGAGAACCTCACATTGATATTCTAAAGGAAAGAACAAATGCCAATGTTACATGAGGATATTAGATGTATGGGAGGTATTGAATGAGTTTAGGTGAACTACAAATAAAAGCAATAGCTCCAACTTTCTATGTAAAATATGATAAAATATGGTTTACTTTTTAGGGTAATATTTTAGGAGGTAAAGTTAGGGAATATTGTGTATATAGGATGTGTTTGTTGTGAATAAATTTACATAGATAACAATTGTGAAATAGAGGTGGTTTATGAAGTATTATTTTTATCTAAAATTTTGATAGTTTAGAATTTACTTTTGAGGTGCAAGTCTTCAAATTGAGATGATAATATTTTTCCTTTCTTTGATACTAACATTGTTTAGAGATGCTTATGTGTTTTGTGGATTATGGATGCTCACCGTTCTTGTCTTTGCGATCCCTTGGTTCATGAGGCATTGCCCTCATAAAAAACATTATCAATATGGACATCATCCTTGAGGTGAAAGTCCTTGAATTGATTTCATAGCATTCTCCCAAATTCACACAAGTCCTTGTGTGATAAATAACATACTTGCAAACGAAAGAGAGGTCGAATTTACATATCAAACACTAGGTATCAACGTTTCAGGAGTATCCAAATTTGGGTCCCTACCATTATGCTTCTAGCTATAGTTATGGTGATTTCTTGCTTTATTCTCTTGGAAATGGTGATGAAAACTTAAACTTTGTTGCCTCATATGGTCATTTAGTTATATATATATATATATATATATATATATATATATATATATATATATATAGAGAGAGAGAGAGAGAGAGAGAGAGAGA
>JASDQU010738297.1:80357-112637 GCA_032191745.1 Picea mariana
ATTGAAAAAGGATTTGCATAATTTGGTTAACATAAAGAACAAGTAAATCTTCAGTTATTTTTAACAAAGATTGTTTTAACTAGAACACAACAAAGTCATGGCGCTAGGGTTTGGAGGAGCTACAACGACAGGAGCGTAAAGATAAAATCTAGATGACACCTTCAACAAAATCGTGTCATCTTCAATGAAATCTTGTATTCCTTGATTATTGTAAAGATAAAATTATTTATTTCATTAACACATGTAAACAAGGATTGCATGTTTTTGTAATGAAAGTTATTATTGGAAACAATCTATTACAATTGCCTCCATTATAATATAATCTATATGTATGTTTACCAATTTTGAAAGTCTTTTGAGAGAAACAATAATATTGAAAGCTAGTGTAGTTTCATGTTCAAATTAGAGTTATTTGACATTTTTTGTAATGACCCAACTAGTGATTTTCAAAATTTTAGATTGCAATCTATATCAAGTGTGGTTTTTTTTTTAGGGACCTAACCTCCCTAATCTCTCACATAGGTAGAATAATATATTTTCCATGCAATAAAGACCAACATTAGTTAATAAGGCCTATTTAATAAATGTGAACAAGTCAATGTAAGAAGACTTAATAGAAGCTTCCGCTTCTAGAAAGATTTTCCTCTAGAATGTTCTTTAGAATATATAATTAGTATATATAAGAGTAGGAGGCACGAGAAATCCTTGTCTTGAGAATTATTGTAATAGAGCTATGCTCTGTTGGAGGTTCCCCCCTCGAAGAGGCAAGTGAACATAGTTTCCTATCAATAAAGGTATTATTTTGGTGTCGTGGTTCCATATATTTTGTTGTTCCGTTGTTATTCTCTGTAATATTTCAGTTTTCTGTTGTTTTTTCATTGTTATTCACTGCAATATTTCTCTTTTCTTCTATTATAATAGATCCGATACCTAACAAGTGGTATCAGAGAACTTTCCTTGGAAGGAATTGTGGGTTACTTTTTTTTAGGGTAGAGACATGTTCCGACATCATAAAAATGTAGTGATTTGTTGTTCAACACATAAATCCGTGATTGGGGAAGAATACATGCAAGAAATACAAGAGGTTTTTAAGCTCACATTTTTGGACACCCTTGTAACCCATGTTGGTACACCTTCGGGTGTTAGCGCATCAGACAACACCTGTATACGAACTGACCTAAGTATCCTAAATCAACATAAAATTTGGTCATGGCTTAGAATCTCATGAAGCAACAAGTAGATCAAGGTTGTTCCGAGCATTAATTTGTTGAAGGGGACCAGGTGTTTCTTTGTCTCGAACCTTATAAGCAAGCTTCACTCAAAGATGAACATTGTCAGAAACTTGCTCCCAAATTTTATGGTCCTTATACCATTCTCAAGCGAGTGGGGTCTATGGCCTACCAATTAGCTCAACTCAGTCATTCTAAGATCCATCATGTTTTTCATGTCTCATGCTTAAAGAAAGTGATTGGAACAAAGTGCTAAAATCAAACCAGTCTCCCTTATTTGGATGAAGAAGGTTCCATTTGGTTGCAGCCACAAGAAGTCCTGGACCAACGAGAGTGTTGCGTCTGTCAGTCCACCAACAAGGAGGTGTTAGTTCAGTGGAAATATACAACTCCAAAAGATGCCTCCTGGGAGCCGACCACCATTCTGCAACAATTTCCTCATCTCAAGCCTCGAGGACAATGATGTTGTTCAAGGGGGAGGGCATGTTAGGGACCTAACCTCCCTAACCCCTCACGTAGATATAATAATATATTAACCATGTAATACAGGTCAAAATTAGTTAATAAGGCCTATTTAATAAATGTGAATAAGTCAATGTAAGAAGACCTAATAGAAGTTTTCGCTTCTAGAAAGATCTTCCTCTAGAATGTTCTTTAGAAGATAGAATTAGTATAAATAAGAATGGGAGGCATAGTAAATCCTTGACTTGAGAATTATTGTAATAGAGCTCTTCTTCGTTGGAGGTTTCCCCCTTGAAGAGGCAAGTGAACATTGTTTCCTATCAATATAGGTATTATTTTGGTGTTGTGGTTCCATATAGTTTGTTGTTCCGCTATTATTCTTTGTAGTATTTCAATTTTCTGTTGTTGTTCCGTTGTTATTCATTGCAATATTTCTCTTTTATGCTATTATAATAGATCTGGTACCTAACATTTTCATAGCTTTTAACTTGCAATTTTGAATTCTTTGTCTATACTCTTGCTTGCAATATGATATCTGTAATTTTGAGTAGTTTACTAGAGTTGATATTTTTCATTTGGATTTCTTTCTATTTCTCTAGCTTGAGAAAATCCTTTTCCCTAGTAGTTTTGAGATTGGAACTTGGATTACTAAAGATACCCATATGTACACTGCCATAGTTTTGTGCTTGAATTTTAGATTCCACCCATCCGTCTATCAACATTTTTTTGACCTTTCGGGGTCTAATTTTCTATTCACGTGCAACTAAATTTTGTACATATAGAAAAATATAGAATGATTCACTTGGATTTTAGTGTACAAATTTTACTAGGAGGGATAAATACTTGATGGTAGTAGGAAATGAAAGATTAGTGCTAGAGAGAAAAACAATCCTAAGTACCCATAAGGTTTCCAACCATTAGGGCCCACGAAGGTATTAGTTAGAAATCAATAACATATTGTGCAAAGGATCTCAACAAAATGTTATAGATTAATTAATTACAATTATTTTATATATCATTAAGCTAGAGTCTTATTTTGGTTGTGACTAACTTCAATGTCAACATTAACAAAAAAATTCTCCTTTCTGATGTAGCTAGTTGAGCTACCTTAATCACTACTTAATTTTTCCCACCAATTTTGAGCTTGAGACTTCAATTTCTGAACATACCCATATGTGTTATGATCCTTAACCCAATAAATTGAATCACAAAAGAGATATAAAAAATACTCAATACTTTAATTATCAAAAACCCTTGAGATAGTGCAACACCATATAATGATCCTTTCATGGAATGAATCCACTATTGTCCACTTGCCTCTTAGGTTTGGGTGATCTCTCGATGAAATAATCTCTCAATGCAATATTCTTCCACAAATAATCCATAAGGAGGAACCCATCCTTATTTATAGATAACAAGAGAACCATAATCATAACAACCTCTTAACTACCTAGTTGGCCTTCTTTAATGAGGCCACATTAAATTTATTCCATTATAACTACCATAGTGGGCCTTATTTAATAATAACAAACATAGTCGACCTAGTCCACCTTACATTGAATGACATCCACTATTGTTACTCCAATGGTCACTTCAGTCCCCTATTACACCCCTAGGGAGGACCCTGACACTCCACCCCCTTATAAGAGTGCTCCCCTCAATGTGTGTAGTGAGGAGGTACAACCATAAACCAAGGTCTCATGGACGAATTTTTTTTGCAATGCTAAAGTAGGAAAAGGGACCACGGTCCCATGTACAAGTGCTAGCCACCATGTTTAAGTAGTCCAAGAAACTCCACCATAAACTTGGATCCCATATCCAAGTGCTCAAGTTAAGTCCCCACAAACCATACCTAATATCAATACCTAGCTAACAATGGTGCTCCAAATTCCTAACATGATCATGTGGATCCAAATATGTAAATCCAACAATATTCCAAAAATCATCTACATAATTTCCAAAGGTCAAATGGGGATTTGGAAGGAATACTACCAATGGAGAATATGCACACTAAGCACTGGTAGTCATAACTTGCCCTTGATTTCTTTCCATCATGTTCTCTACATAAGAGGGATTACATCCATTAAACAAAAGGTGAAAATAGTTGTCATCGCATAAATGACAACTATCCATGTACCAATCATCAAAATCATCTTCTAAATCAAACCAGGAATATCATTCTTAGTTATACTTGTCATTGATGGCATCAATAAAACTAACCTCAAATTCACAAAATATCACCTTCATAATTTGTTAATATTGGTTGAATGAATTATTCATATATTTTTTATGCCAATTGATTGAATTCTTTTGATACCAATCCATAGAATGGAAAAATTCCATTATATGTTCCTATGATGTCATGTTCCTTAACATTTCCATTCTTTAGTTCTATTAGGCACTTGTTATCACACAATTTGTAGTTTGGGAAAAGCCCAACCCAAACACCAAGTGTGTGACACAACTGGGAACACCTATTACTTTCACCTCAATAGATGTCCTCCTCGTTTTAGTGAAGGACAAGTCCAACACAAGGGAGGCTTCCTGAGTGACCCTAGGGGGATTGCGATGGGAGAAACAATGAGTAAGAGTACCCATAGAGGTCAAGGTCAAGGATGAGAATGAGGCTTGGGGAAATAGTCTTAGGAGATGGTAAATGGTTGCCAAGGTTGTGTATCTACTAAACTATGTTAGACTTTCCCAAACAAGACAATATGTGATGATACAAGCCTCAAAACCAATGTGGAATCAAGAAGAAACCTTGTTGTCCCAAAATTACAGAAGTATGGAAATATATATCAGTAGTAAAGAGACTATGACAACTGCAAATTAGACCATCAAAATCAAGTGTATGATGTTGGAAATAAAGCTAGAAATTAGTAGACAATCTTCCAATGTTTAAACCAAGAATTTGATAGCTAGAGAGGGATGTTAATAAGTGTTATCAACAGATTTTTATAACAACTTCTAGCTGTAGCAAAATTTTTCTACAACAACAAGTTCTAGCCACTAAAATCAACAAGCAATCCACCCAAACAATATCCTTTAAACAATAGATCAATTATGACAGATTGCAAGTGAATTTCAGTGGTAGAAAAGTGAGTAAAGAGTGAGTTCGCTGCAACCCAAATGGTTGTAGCTTAATGCTTGTTACAACAAATTAATTACTTGGAAAATCAATATGCACTTAAAGAAAAAGATAGCTTAAAGCATGTAAAATTTAATTCCAAACTTGAACAATTCAATCTCCTTGAAATCACGTTTACCAATGCATAATATTCAATCTCCAATGCAAAAGATTAGTATCTTATCTATTGGGTTATGGAGTCTCTTGTTTATGATCTAGGGTTTATTACTCCTCTAGGGGTGTAAGCCTTTTTAATCCCTAGGGTAAAAAAGCCTTAACAATGTTAAACTACAAGGGTGTAAGTCTTTTAACTCCTTGTAGCAACCCTTTAAAATCCTTTTCAATGACGATAAAAGAGAGATCCTTGATGGGGGGTGTATGCCTTTATAATCGTCTAAGGGTTTGACAAAATAACTTTGAAATCAAGAATAAACACATACAATTGTAGAAATTCATTACCCAATCCAAGAGATAACATGAAAAACCCTTACTTATCAAGATATTCTACCACAATTACCAAGAATAAACATGCAAGAGAAGTTGTTAGCCTTCCTTCCACCAATAGACAAGTAAAGCATCCAATTGCATAAGAGACAAGATAGAGAAAATTTCCCAAGTAGGGAAAAAATTTCAACCAAGAGTTATGTAATTCTCAAGTGAGTTATATCTAAAATGAAAATGTGATGGCCTCTATTTATACGAGGCCATCTAAAACAATTTTTTCCACATAAAATGCCAACAAAAAATTAAAAGGAGGTCGACCACCTTTATTTTTCTTTACAATTTATAAAAATAAAATTTACATAAAGTAAAATCGTAAAAGGGTGATGTCATTCCCTAGAAGGGTGATGTTGAGCTTCTAGATGCAAGTCATTGGTCGTCCAAAGGCCATGTGTCAATCTCTCATGAGCTAGAGTGCCATCATCATGCATATTCTTCCTTAAAACCACATCCATCACTCCTAGAACCATCAACCCCACCAAAACCTTAGCCTCCACATGATGTCAAGGCTTAGAAGGTGACACCCCAGGCCTCCAAAGGCCATTGTTCAAGTTCAAAGGGCTACAATGCCCCCCTCTAGTGCTGTCAAGGTGCCTCCAAAGGAAACACTCATCACCTCATGTGCATAAGAGCTCTGGGGTCCTTTTCCCATCTTGTGGGGTATGGTGTCTTTCCTTGGGGTCTTCAACCCCCCATGAAGGTCAAAATGGCACAATTCCTCCATGGAATGGATTTCCACCTGGAAAGGTCCTGCAAAGACAAACAAGTACGCCGTTAAAAGGTCCACAAGTCACATATATCATGCCAAGTAAGCCATATTTAATAAAAGAACCACCTGGACACGTGCATTAAATCCCCCCTTTTCAAATTAGACAAATTGTTAAAGAGCTTATAAAATTTTCCAAATTTAAGTATGGGAGGGTTTTCATGGTGCCCTATTGGGTAGACCAATTCTCAAGTCAAGCAATGTTTCCCAAGAAGACCCTCTCTAATTCATGTAATGAATATGAGGTGGATGGGGGAAAGACTTTTGGACATGGGGTTTCTTGACATACAAGGGCTCATATTGTCTCATTTATGGGTGCCTTTGTAGAGGGTATGTTGCATCCCTCATTTTCAATGCAACATTTTTCCAAGCCCTTTTATTTGAAATTAATTTATTATGGTCCAAAACATTGAGTGTTGTGTGCAATGGAAAGTAAGGAGCACCGCAATCCCACTTGAAGTTAGGAACACATTGAGTGATGTGTGCAAGGAAAGTAAAATACACCGCAAGTGCATTTCCCCAACAAGTGAAACATTTATTAATGATGTATTTTCCTTTTTAAAGGTCCTTCAATCTTTTTTGGAGAAGTGTTTCATTGCTCTCAGGACATTATGGTGAGCATATGGAGGGATGATTTATGAATTTTAAGTTTTTCCAGCTACAACACCTCTGGGCCTTTATCCCATTCTTCCCATGAAATGAAGTACAATTTCTTCTTGGGGTCAATAAGCATGAAAATAAAAAAAGATGAGGAATTGAAAGGGAAGAGGCRTGGAAAATGATAAGTATGTGCGGGAATGGTACGATGACCCTTCAAGGTGACCCCCTAGTAGCAAACCTTTTATTGACGGTGACCCACTTACTAGGAATCCATGTCAACCACCAAGGTGAAATGAGGCAAAATGTATAATTTCCAAGAAAACATTTTCATAATCAAGAAAGAACTTTTTGCAACATGCTCAAATGATTCAATTAATAAAATGACACTTACCACAAGAGCAGACTTGTTATCTCATGAAGAAAGACCTGCTTTCCTCTGTCATTCAAGATGGTGTGGTGGATGTTGGTGTTATCAATCAATGGTGATGTGTTGTGTGAGGAGGGTATTTTCCTACTCATCCGTCTCTTTGGCACTCCAATTTTTCAATCTGCAGGCCTCGAGACAACATCTCCTTAGTTACCCCTAGCCTGGGGGGGTAACATCTAGCTCCTACATGGGAACATGTGATCGTTGTAGAGTACATGAGAACATCAACATCTCTTGGTAAGGTATATTCCTACACATACTCAAACAACATATTAGAGCATCGAGGGGTGGTTTGCTCACCCTTTATTCATATAATCAAAACTTCCACAATTTTAACTGTTTCTTAAAAAGAAAATTTTCCATTTTTCAAAACTTCTAAGTAACATGCAATATGATTCAAACAAATGCATCAAAACAACTATGCATAAATGCAACACACCAATATGTAAAGAGAAGCATGAAAGCAAATGAAACTACTCTATGTTGAACACACAAATGCAAATGCAAGAAAACAAATGGCCTACCTACTTACTCGAGGCCCGAGGCCCGTGGAAAACAAGTCCTAAAAATGTTGTGTGAAATCGTACAACCAATGCAACCAACTGATCATCTCATCAATGCATCTTCCCTTGTGCTTAGTCATGTAATACAACAAAGATAATTTAGGCACATAATAATCATGAGCATAAATAAGCATGTGATCAATCATAGAAATAAACTCATGGAGGTGGGTGGGAGGGAGAAAATCCTATTGGAAAGAATAGCCACAATCTTGATCCACCCATCTTTGAACAAGGCTACCATATATTGACGCCAAATCATTTTCATCCTGGATTATAATAACATTGGTCCATGAAGGCTAAGATGAGATGAGAAATCCAAAGAAGAAACCATGATTTCCCAAGGTAGAAGATATGAGATAAGGGACAAGCTCAGATCTAAAGAAATAATATTTCTCCACATTCAAATCATATTGATTCTTTATTTGTGCATCCTTGCAACAACCCTCAAGATAAAGACACTACTGCTCTATAGTGTGAATATGTGATTATTCTGGGATGGCCATGGTATTATCTCCATCAAAATATGAGCAAAAAGGTGGTTGAAAATTATATAAAAAATCTAAGTCCTCAAAAGGATATGCATCACAACTCCCAAGGTATGACTGAAAATCATGATTATACCATGACGAGTCATCCCAGGATGGCTGAGACCTATCTGCATTCATATCATCATCAAGTGCCAAATATTTGGATCATCCAAGTATGAAGACCCGTTCTCTAAAGAAGACAAACCAAGGCTCTTCATTTGTAAACTAACCTCGATGTCGTAAATGGGATATCCATAAAAAATGAAACAACCCATGTCCCATCTACGCCTTCCAACATGTATGAAATCATCAATGTGTTGATCAACTATGTAATACCCCTAGGCTTAACCCAAATTTTAATGTAAATGTAATTGTATATATAGGTTGGTGAGTTGTGGGCACACAAGTTTTGGGTACAATTTAGCGTGCGCGAACCAAGGGAAGAGTGCGTGCCTGTTTCATAACTGTGTGTGCACCTGAGTAAGTGCACAAGGATTACAGTGTGCGTGAACCAAGGAAAGAGTGCACGCCAGTTTCGTAACTTTGTGTGCACCTAAGTAAGTTTTCTCCGGACTGTGTTTGTAGCCAAGATATTTTGGGGCTGGAGAGCCTTTGTATATATGTATGTTGAGGCCAAAGTTCTTGTGTGGTTATTAGGATGAAGAGCCTAGATTGCGACAAAGGACAGTGCACCTATTTTTGTAAAATGTATTTGCAATCAAATATTAATAAAACAAATCACCGCGCATAGACCAATCAGACGAAAAGAGACGTGGGGATAAAAACTCCACTAGAATGGGAAATGGGTGTGAAGCTTAAAGGGAATATTTTAATAATATTTCCAAAAGTATAATTATGGGATACATATTTATCCTAAGTTCCTAAGGAATGGGAATGGGTCACCAAGTGGAGCTAAGTTAGCTCTTAAGGTGACAAGTATCCAGTTATAATCATGCAAATATATTTTTGGGCCTTAGTGTATTTGGGGGGGGGATTCGCTCATTCCTTCATCATGTAGACCAACTTTCCTCCACTAAGCATTCACATCTTGCTGTAAGCATCTTGGTATAACTTGTTGCCATCACATAACCCTAATATTGGGAAGGCCTATGCATGATTGAAGAGGAAGGGTGTCAGGCCCATGTGCGATTGAAGAGGCGGCTTGTCAGGCACATGTGATTGAAGAAGTGGGTTGTTATGCCTGTGCTTGTCAAAGAAGCGGGTTTTCAGGCCCATGTTTGTCGAAGAAGTGAGTTTTCAGGCCCATGTTTGTAGAAGAAGCAGGTTTTCAGGCCTGTATGCATTCTCTCTAGGTGAAAGAATTGCTAGGAAATGTTTTCTCAAGGTGCATAGTTGCAACTATAGGGCTTTGAGACTTCCTGCTTGACTTGTTGTTGAAGCCCTAGAAGGGAAGTGGGGCAGCTGAAGGACTATTAAGCAGAGAAGGGGAACACTTCTTGGGATGGGGTAGGCATGTGGCGAATGAGAGACTGTAGTCTATTTGCTAGGATTGACACCTTTGTTTGAGTGTTTTGACTATTATCTTGGCTTAGGAATCCTTTTCCCAAGTGGAGTTTTAGCCCTAGCTCAGGGGTGACCTGTTGTTGAGATTTTCTGAGCGACGAGGTCTATGGCTGGGAGGAATTTCTGATGTCCGTGCATAGTTGGTGGATTACAACAAACGATAAGTGTCTTCTTATGTGTATTATTCTCTGAGTAATGTGCATACACATGTTAAATATATTATGTGTTACACTTGTATATATATATATATATATATATATATATATATATATATATATATTTGTATGTGGATTACATATGCTGTAGAACTACATGTTTGCTGCATATGCAACGCATGGGTCATGAAAGTTCATATGTGTTTATATATTGTTTAACATGTGAATGCTTATGCTATTTTTGTCTATGGAATTGGTACATACTTATGCTGGGTTGTGAATGTATTGTTAGTTTCATATAATTGTTGCAGATGTAGAGCATGGTAGTTATTAAGTGTTTCCTATTCTATAATTCCGTGGTAACGATCATGGGATTCTGAGGCAATGCCTGAATCATCGCGCGCACAGGGAGTTCAGTCTACGCGCGCAAATGGGATAGACCCCACACGTGAAATAATAATGGTTGTGTCTGTAGTTATATTATGAGTTCATTCCATTGTTATAATCGTTATCCTGTTAAGTAACTTAAGCAGTAACAGTATGGTTTCTAGTACGAAGATAAAAATGTCGTGCATGCTAAGTGACAATCAATGCAACTAACACAATGAAGGTTTAGCACATAGATTTTCTAATACATAGTTGTTGCATGCGATGCGAGACCGATTGTGCGCACTAGGAAACTGCAATTGTGCGTAGCACAAGGCCATTTGTGTGTGCTGCTGGTTTCAATGAGTTGCTTCCACATAAGAAAGAGTTGACATCAAAGCTTTCTTTAGCGAGTCACGGTAGTGGAGACTTATCAATGTGGTAACGAGACTGATATAGGAGGATGGATATATTATAGAGTGGTATCATAGCTGAGAACGTTACAAAGTGGTATCAGAGATTTTGGTTCAACACTGGACTTTTATGGGCCAGAGACCAACATGAAGTTAGTGAGGTAGGCATTTTTATGATGGTCGCAGGGTCGCAAGCTGAAAATGTGGAAAAATCAGTTGAGTGAAGAAAGAACTCACCTGTGCTAAGTATTGGTGCATAGTGTGTGTGTGTACTAATTTTTGGCACTGCACGATGCAGGACTTATAGTGCGTGGAAGATATCAATATGTGGAGTGTATGCACTGAATATTGTAGCTGCAAAGTGTAGAATTGGTGGAGCACGTAATATGGGAGTGCAATACATGCATGATGAATATGGATGCCATGCAGAATTGATGAGTGAATGCATAATAATAGTGCATAGGGCGTACACATTGAATACTGGTGATGCGTAGTGAGTGCATGTTGAATATGAGCACTGCACGAAGAAGAATTATTGGCATGTGCATAGTGTTGGTGCACATTGCGTGTGTGTGGAATATTGGCACTATGTGGGGCATAATTGGAGACGCACATTGAGTATTAGGTACTGGATGGTGCACGATGAATGTTGGCGTGGCACAAAACAAAGCTGTAATTTGTGTGGAATATTGGTGTGCGACACAAAAGTTGTGCACACTCGATAATGATGCGCAGAGCCCAAAAGTTGAGCATGATAAATATTAGTGCCTGATATAAAAGATGTGCACACTAAATACTGGTGCGCTTGGTATTGCATGTGTAGAGAATGCACGCTTGATGAATATGGATGTATAACACATAATTGGTGTACACAGGATCTTTGAAAGAAAGAAAAGGAGAGAAAAGAAGAGGAAAATTCCTGGATAGAGGAGTCTAAATATTCACCCAGAATTTTGAATTAGGATGTTAAATTCACCATGAATCAAAAGAAAGAATTCTAATACACTTATAGAACAAAATGTGATTAGTATTTATGGTTTTCATAAATGATTTAGTCTAACAAATCTTGTTGCCTGCACATTTTGCAAAGTTAACAACAATTTGATTAGTACAGGATCAACACATAGATCGAAAGCATGGAAGATGCAGAAAGAACATGAAATCATGAAAATGAGGTCAAAAGGATGTATGGAAATATAGGTGATGAGGGTACAGATTCAAATGGACACGGAGAAGCCAAGGAAGAAAGCATGAATTTGGTGAAGACCATAAATTCTTTTCAAAAGGACGTCCAAAGTTATAAAGCTGATAATGATAGGCTTATGAAATCCAAGGAGGAACAAGATGACTTCAACATAAAGTTGCTACAGAGCTTGGATATAATTGATGAAAATATGGATAAGGAGACCGAGTCAAGTGAATCAAGGAGACACATGTCTCATTATGAGAGAAGAAAAACAAGAAGTGTTGACATGCATCACTATCACTCTCCAAGACATTCAGTTGGGATAATGCACAGTATTTCATGTCCATCTTTTGTCAAGAAGCATAAGAGGAGGTCTGGGGTGGATGAGCTACAAGGAGATATGAATAATATTAATCCTCCTACTTTTGATGGTGAGTACAAGAAGGATGAGGATGCAGAGACCTAGATATTAGGCATGAGGAAGTACTTTCAGTTAAATAATTACTCTTCACAAGCAGAAGGAAGAATTTCCATCTACCAGCTCAAGTGAAAAACATCAATGTGGTGGGAGCCGTTTGTGTAAGTGAAACACATTGATGAGAGAAAGGTTACTTGGAGGGAGTTCAGGAGGTATTTTCAAAATAAATACTTACCCAAACGTTACTATGATAGGAAAATGAAGGAGTTGTTTGAACTCAAGCTTGGAAGTATGACCATAAATGAGTATGAGAGGACATTTTTAGAGCTACTAAAGTATGTTTCTTTCATCAAGGATGAACAAGTTAAGACTCCCAGGTACTTGAGTGGGCTTCCATCATTTATCAATGAGAAGATATAGTATGATGATCCCAAGACATTGGAGGAAACTATAAGGAGAGACAAGTGTCTTTATGATTAGCATAGAGGAAGACCCACTTACCAATAGACTTGGGAAGACAAGAAGAAAGGAAAGATGGAACATAGGAAGAAGGGGGCCAAGACACTATTCTTCAAAAACCTTTTTTAGGGACAATGAAATCTGAAGAAGCACATAATGATAGAGGCAATGGGGAAAAGACCAAGGCAGCAACCAATGAAGTGTTGAGTTTGTGAGGGAGATCATGTATATAGAGATTGTCCTCATAGAGGTGACAAAGTGAGGGCTGTTCACAATATACAACAAGCTGATACAGTGAAGAACAACTATCCTTTCCCAAGGATAGATGACCTCTTTGATCAGCTGAAGGATGAAAAAATATTCTTTAAGATTGACCTTAGATTAAGATATAATCAGGTAAGAATTAAAGAGGAAGACATCAATAGACAACCCTTAGGACGAGGTATGGTCATTATGAGTTTACAATAGTGCCATTTAGATTGTCAAATGCACCAACAATCTTCATGTGTTTAACGAATGGTATTTTCAGAGAATACTTAGATAAGTTTGTCATTTTATTTTTTGATGACATCCTTATTTACTCAAAGTATGAAGAAGAACATGAGAAACACTTGAGGATGGTGCTGCAAGTATTGAGAGAACATCAATTGTATACAAAGTTGAGCAAGTGCTCATTCTACCAGAGGTAGATTCATTATTTGGGTCATATAATTTCACAGGAGGGAATAACAGTGGACCTGAAGAAGATGAAATCCATTAAAAGATGGCCAAGACCAAGGAATGTTGTAGAGGTGAGATCTTTCATGGGACTTGTAGGGTACTACATAAGGTTTATTGAAGGGTTCTCAAAGATTACACACCCAATCACGTCCTTGCAAAAGAAATGTGTGAGATTTGAGTGGAATTCCAATTGTAAAAGGAGTTTCCCACACTTGAAGAGTTTGTTGAAAAGTGCACCAATTTTGAGAATTGTTGATCCTAATGAAGACTTAGTTGTGTGAATTGATGCATGCGAGGAAGGGCTCGATGGAGTCCTTATTCATAATGGGCATGTGGTGTGCTACAAATCAATTAAATTAATAGAGCGTGAAAGACACTATGCTACTCATGATTTGGAATTGGCAGCCATAGTGTATGCCTTGAATATGTGGAGGAACTACCTCATGGGAAGAAGATTTGAGTTGAGGACAAACCACAATGGTCTGAAATATTTGTTTGGACAACCAACTCTAAATTCTAGGAAATGTAGGCAGTTAAAATTCCTCAATGAGTATGACTTTGATATAAAGCATATCAAGGGTAAAGAGAACAAGGTGGATGATGCACTCAACAAGACATTACATGAGATGCATGCTACATCCAATATCATGTACAAATCAAATTTGAAGGAAACAATTTTAGAATCTACAAAATCATATCAACATTATGTGGAAATAAAGACAAAGGTACAACAAGGTATTTTGTAGCAGACCATTGACAAGTTTAAGTTAAAAGAGGATGAAATATGCATGTACAAAAGAATAATTTATGTGCCAAACTCTCAGGAATTGAAAAACCTGATATTTAAAGAAATGAATAATGTGCCTTATGCTGGGAAACTAGGTTAACAAAAGAGAATTTCAGCTATCAAGAAACAATAT
This sequence comes from Picea mariana, assembly GCA_032191745.1. Taxonomy (NCBI): domain Eukaryota; kingdom Viridiplantae; phylum Streptophyta; class Pinopsida; order Pinales; family Pinaceae; genus Picea; species Picea mariana. The sequence goes on from JASDQU010738297.1 coordinate 94,721, forward strand.
TATTGGCCAGGTATGAAGAAAGAAGTTGCTGATTTTATTGCCAGGTGTTTGGAATGTCAAAAGTCAAGACTGAGCACATACACCTAACTGGTATGCTACAACCATTTCCCACTCCTAAGTGAAAATTGGAAGTTTTCATAATGGATTTTATCATTAAGCTGCCCAAAACAACCAAGCAACATGATTTTATCATGGTAGTGGTGGACAATCTTACTAAAGCTTCCCACTTTATTCCGGTAAAACTCACGCACAAGGCAACAAACATTGCTGATATTTATATGAGGGAAATTGCCAGGCTTGATGGTGTACCTAAGACAATTGTGTCTGACAGAGATCCCAAGTTCACATCAAATTTTTGGAAGGGATTGTTTAAAGGATTTGGGACAAATATGATTTTTAGCACAACCTACCATCCAAAATCAGATGGGCAATAAAAAATGATGAATCAAGTGATAGAAGATATGCTAAGAATGTATGTGATGGAAAAACCGATGCAGTGAGAAAAATATTTATAGTTGGTTGAGTTTGCTTATAGCAATGGGTATCAAGCATTCCTAAAGATCAGCCCATTTGAGGCACTTTATGGAAGAAAGTGCACCACACCAGTGAGTTGGGACAACCCAATAGACCGCATAGTGGTTGGGCCAGATTTGCTAAGGGAAACAAAAGAGAAAATGGTAAAAATAAAACATAATTTAAGTCCATCCCAAGACATGTAGAAAAGTTATGCAGATAAATGGAGAACTCAAAGAGAATTTAAAGTGGGTGACCATGTGTGTTTGAAAGTGAAAGCTAGGAAGAGTTCACTTAAGTTGGGAAATTGTTCAAAGTTGGTAGGATGTTATTATGGGTCGTTTGAAGTCCTGGGGAGGAGTGGTCCTATCACATACATTCTAGCACTCCCTGCATCCATTTGCATTCATAATTTGTTTCATGTATCTTTACTTAAAAATTATGTGCCTCATGGTAGTCATGTAATTGATTGGAATGTGATTCAGGTGGAGCAAGAAGGAAACTTTCGAGTTCATTCAGTGTGCATATTGGATAAAAAATTCAAGCTACTCCGAAATTGAGCAATAAGACTGGTAAATTTCCAATGGACCTATTACGGTCTTGAGGATGCAACTTGGGAGCACAAGGATGCTATATGCACAGAGTACCCATATCGTTTTGAAGACTTTTAAAATTTTGATTGTATATAATGCACAAAGGACAATGCATAAATAAGGGGGAGGGGAATGTAATACCCCCAGGATGAACCCTAATTGTAATGTAAATGTAATTGTATATATAGGTTGGTGAGCCATGGGTGCACAAGTTTTGGGTACAGTTTAACACATGTGAAGCAAGGGAAGAGTGCGTGCCATTTCATAACTTTGCGTACACCTGAGTAAGTGTGCAAGGATTATCATGCGTGCGAAGCAAGGGAAGAGTGCACGCTAATTTCATAACTTTGCACTCCCTAAGTAAGTGCACAAGGATCACTTTAAAGTGTGAATTGGACTGTGATTGTAGCCATGATATTTTGGGGCCAGGGAGCCTTTGTATATATGTATATTCAGGCCAGAGTGCCTAGTATGTGGTTATTAGGCTGAAGATCTTGGATTGAGACAAAGGCTAGTGCACCTATTTTTGTAATATGTAATTCCAATCATATATTAATAAAACATATCACTGCACATAGACCAATAAGATGAAAAGAGACGAGGGGCTTTAAACTCCACTAGAATAGAAAAGGGGTGTGAATCTTAAAGGGAATATTTTAATAATATTTACACAAGTATAATTATGGGATATGTATTTATCCTAAGTTCCCGAGGAATGGGAATGCGTCACTAAGTGGAGCTAAGTTAGATCTTAAGTTGACTAGTCTCCAGTTATATTCATGCACATATTGTTGGGCCTTAGTGTATTTTGGCGGGGGGATTCGCTCATTCTTTCATGTAGACCAACTTTCCTCTGCTAAGCATCCACATCTTGATGTAACTTGTTTCTGTCACATAACTTTGTGCTTGGGAAGGCCTCTGCGCGATTGAAGATGCAGGTTGTCAAGCTTGTGTGCGATTGAAGAGGCAGGTTGTCAGGCCCGTGTGATATTGAAGAACCTAGTGGTCAGGCTCATGTTTTTAGAAGAAGTGGGTTCTTAGGCTCGTGTTTGTTGTAGAAGTAGGTTTTCAGGCCTATGTTTGTCTAAGAAGTGGGTTTTTAGGCATGTAAGCATTCTCTTTAGGTGAGAGAACTGTTTGAAATTGTTTTCCCAAGGTGCACAATTGCATCTACAGGGCTCTGAGGCTTCCTATCCAGCCTATTGCTGAAGCCATGGAAGGGAAGGGGGGTAGCCGAAGGATTGTTGATCAAAGAAGGGAAACACTTCCCGAGGTGGGACAAACATGTGGGAAATGAGGGACTGTAGTTTGTTTGTTGGAGTTGGCACCTTTGTCTGAATTTTTTGACTATGTATAGACCTTATCTTGGCTTAGGAATACTTTGCACAGGTGGAGTTTTATCCCCATCTCGGGGGTGACCTGTTGCTGAAAGTTTCTAAGTGACATAGTCTATGGATGGGAGGAATGTATGAGGTCTGTGTGCAGTTGGTGGATTACAACAAAATATAAGTGTCTTCTTATGTGTATTATTCTCTGTGTAATGTGCATATACATGTTAAATATATTATGTGTTAAAATTATATATATATTTGTGCGTGGATTATATATGATGTAGAACTGCATGTTTGCTACATATCCAGGGCATGGGTCATGATGGTTTATATGTGTTTATATATTGTTTAACATGTGAATGCTTATTCTATTTCTGTCTATGGAATTGGTACATAATTATGCTGGGATGTGCATGTATTGTTAGTCCCACAGAACTGCTGCAAATGTAGATCATGGTAGTGTTTCATGTTAGATAATTCCGTGGTAACGATTATGGGATTCTGAGGCAAGGCCTGATTCATCACACGCGCAGGGACACTAGTTCGCACGTGCAAATGAGACAAAACCTGCATGTGGCATATGAATGGTTGCACATGTAGTTATATTATGAGTTCATTGCGCTATTATTATCGCTATCTTGTTAAATAACTTTAGTAGTAATAGTATGGGTTCTAGCACTAAGCTAGAAATGTCATGCATGTTGAGGAACAATCGATGCGACCGACACAATGAAGGTTTAGTGCACAGATTTGTTAAGACATAGTTGTTGCACATGGTACAAGACCATTTGCATGCACTAGGAAACCATAACTGTGCATAGCGTAAGTCAAGTTGTGCACTTTGCTGGTTTCAATGAGTTGCTTCCGCAGAAGAAATAATTGATATCAAAGCTTTCTTTAGTGAGTTGCGGTAGTGGATACTTATCAATGTGGTAATGAGACTCAGTTAGGAGGCTGGATATGTTACATAGTGGTATCAGAGCTGGGAATGTTACAAATTCGTATAAGAGATTTTTGTTCAATGATGGAATTGTATGGGCCAAATATCAACATGAAGTTGGTGAAGCAGGCATTTTTATGATGGTTGCGGGGTCACAAAATAAAAATGTGGAAAAATCAGCCGAGTGAAGAAAGAACTCACGTGCACTAAGTATTGACGTGCAATGTGTGTGCTTAATAAATTTTGGCACTACATAGTGCAGGACTTATGGTGCGTGGAAGATATCGATGTGTGGAGTGTATGCACTGAATATTGGAGTTGCAAGGTGTAGAAATGGTGGATCATGTAATATGGGAGTGAAATACATGCACGATGAGTATGGAAACCATTCAAAATTAATGGGTGCATGCATAATAATAGTGCATAAGCTGTTAAATTCACCAGAAATCAGAAGAAAGGATTCTGATACACTTATAGAACAAAATGTCCATAGTATTTATGGTTTTCATAAGTTATTTATTCTAACAAATCTTGTTGCCTGCACATTTTGTAGAGTTAAAAACAATTTGATCATTATATGATCAACACATAGATCAACATCATAGAAGATGCACAAAGAACCTACAACCATGAAGATGAGGTCAAAAGGATGTATGCCAATATAGGTGATGAGGGTACATATTTAAATGGACATGGAAAAGACAATGAAGAAAGCATGAATTTGGTGAAGACCATAATTTTTTTGCAAAAGGACATCCAAAGTTATAAAGTTGATAATGATAGGTTTACGAAATTCAAGGAGGAACAAGATGGCTTCAACATCAAGTTGCTACAGAGCTTGGAAAAAACTGAGAAAAATATGGATAAGGAGATAGAGTCAAGCAAATCAAGGATACATAGGTATCACGATGAGAGAAGAAAAACAAGAAGTGTTGACATGCATCACCATCACTCTCCAATACATTCAACTGGGAGAGCGCATAGTAGTTCAAGTCCATCTCCTGTTAGGAAGCATAACATGAGGTATGAGATGGATGAGCTACAAGGAGAAATGAATAATATTAAGCCTGCTACTTTTGATGGTGAGAACAAGAAGGATGAGGATGCAAAGACCTGGTTGCTAGGCATGAGAAAGTACTTTTAATTACGTAATTACTCTTCATAGGCAGAAGGAAGAATTTCCATCTACCAGCTCAAAGGAAAAGCATCAATGTGGTGGGATCAGTTTGTGCAAGTGCAACACATTGATGAGAGAAACGTTACTTGGAGGGAGTTTGGGAGGTATTTTCAAAAGAAATACTTAACCAAACATTACTATGATAGGAAAATGAAGGAGTTCTTTGAAATCAAGATTGTAAGTATGGCCATAGATGAGTATGAGAGGAGATTTTTAGAGATATTGAAGTATGTTTCTTTCATCAATGATGAACAAGTTAATATTCAAAGGTACTTGAGTGGGATTCCATCTTTTATCAGTGATAAGATACAATATGATGATCCTAAGACATTGGAGGAAACTATAAGGAGAGCCAAGTGTCTTTATGATCAACATAGGGGAAGACCCACTTAATAAAAGACTTGGGAAGACAAGAAGAAATGAAATATGGATTAGAAGAAGAAGGGAGCCAAGCCACCATTCTTCAAAAAATCATTTTCAAGGACAAGCAACTCCCAAGGAGCCCAATATGATAGAGGTAATGGGGAAAATACCAAGGCAACAACCAATGAAGTGTTGGGGTTGTGAGGAATATCATATGTATAGAGATTGTCCCTACAGAGGTGAAAACATGAGGATTGTTAACAATATACAACAAGATGATACAATGGAGAACACGTATCCTTTTCCAAGGATAGATGACCTCTTTGATCAGCTGAAGGATGCAAAAATATTCTCTAATATTGACCTCAGATCAAGCTATCTTCAGGTAAGAATTAAAAAGGAAGACATCAACAAGAAAACCTTCAGGACAAGGTATGGCTATCGTGATTTTATAGTAGTTCCATTTGGGTTATCAAATGCACCAATTGTCTTCATGTGTTTAATGAATGGTATTTTCAGAGAATACTTAGATAAGTTTGTCATTGTATTTTTGGATGACATACTTATTTTCTCAAAGTTTGAATAAGAACACGAGCAACACTTGAGGATGGTGCTGCAAGTATTGAGAGAACATCAGTTGTATGCAAAGTTGAGCAAGTGCTCATTCTACCAGAGGCAGATTCATTATTTGGGTCATATTGTTTCAGAGGAGGGAATAACAATGGACCCGGAGAGGATAAAATCCATTGAAGGATGGCCAAAACCAAGGAATGTCGCAGAGGTGAGATCTTTCATGGGATTTGCAGGGTACTATAAAAGGTTTATTGAAGGCTTCTCAAAGATTGCACACCCAGTCACATCATTGCAAAAGAAAGGTATGATATTTGAGTGGACTTCTAATTGTAAAAAGAGTTTCCAACACTTGAAGAGTTTGTTGACAAGTGCACCAATTTTGATAATTGTTGATCCTAATGAAGACTTTGTTGTGTGCATTGATGCATGCAATGAAGGGATCAATGGAGTGTTTAGTCAGAATGGGCTTGTGGTGTGCTACAAATCAAGGAAATTAAAAGAGCATGAAAGACACTATGCTACTCATGATTTGGAATTGGAAGCCATAGTGCATGCCTTGAAGATGTGGAGGCACTACCTTATGGGAAGAAGATTTGAGTTGAGTATAGAACACAATGGTCTGAAATATTTGTTTGGAAAGCCAACTCTAAATTCTAGGAAAAGTAGGTGGTTAGAATTCCTTAGTGAGTATGAATTTGATATAAAGAATATTGAGGGTAAAGAGAACAAGGTAATTGATGCAATAACAAGAGAGTACATAAGATGCATGATACAACCATTAGCACGTACAAATCAGATTTGAAGGAAATTTTTTTAGAAGCTACAAAATCAAATCAACACTATGTGGAAATAAAGACAAAGGTAGATCAAGGTATTTTGCAACAGACCATTGCTAAGTTTAAGTTAAAAGAGGATGAAATCCTCATGTACAGAAGGAAAATTTATGTGCCAAACTCTCAGGAATCGAAAAACCTGATATTTAAACAAATTCATAATGTGCCTTATGCTGGGTACCTAGGCTACCAAAAGACAATGAAAACTATCAAGAAACAATATTATTGGCCATGTATGAAGAAATAAGTGGTTAATTTTATTGCGAGGTGTTTGGAATGTCAAAAGTCAAGGTTGAGCATAGACATCTACATGATTTGCTACAACCATTACCTATTCCCAAGTGGAAATGGGAAGTTGTCACAATGGATTTGATCACTAAGATTCCCAAAACAACCAAGTAGCATGATTCTATCATGGTAGTGGTGGAAAATCTTACTAAATCTTCTCACTTTATTACAGTAAAACTCATGCACAAGGAAGCAAACATTGTTGATATTTATATGAGGTAAATTACCAGGCTTCATGGAGTACCTAAGACAATTGTGTCTGACAAAGATCCGAAGTTCACTTAAAATTTTTGGAAGGGATTATTTAAAGGATTTGGGACAAATCTGAGTTTTAGCACAACCTACCATCCAAAGTCAGATGGGAAAATAGAAAGGGTGAATCAAGTGATAGAAGATATGCTAAGAATGTATGTGATGGAAAAATAGACGTAGTGGGAAAAATATTTACATTTGGTTGAGTTTTCTCATAAAAATGGGTATCAATCATCCCTAAAGATGAGCCCATTTGAGGAACTTTATGACAGAAAGTACAACACACCAATGAGTTGGAACAACCCAACAGACCACATAGTGGTTGGGCCAGATTTGCTAAGGGAAATGGAAGAGCAAATGGTAAAAATGAAACAAAATTTAAAGGCTGCCCAGGACAAGTAGAAAATTTATGTAGATAAAAGCATAACTCACAAAGAATTTAAAGTGGGTGACCACGTGTTTTTGAAAGTGAAAGCTAGGAAGAGTTCACTTAAGTTGGGAAATTGTTCAAAGTTGGCAACACATTATTGTGGGCCGTTTGAAATCCTAGAGAGGATTAGTCCTGTATCATACATGCTAGCACTTATTGCATACATATGCATTCATAATGTGTCTCATGTATCTTTACTTAAAAAGTATGTGCATGCTGTTAATCATGTAATTGATTGGAATGTGATTCAGGTGGGGCAAGAAGGTGACTTTCGAGTTCAACCGGTATGCATATTGGACTGTAAATTCAAGCTACTCTGAAACCAAGCAATAGGAATGGTAAAGGTGCATTGGACCTGTTACAGTCCTAAGGATGCAACTTGGGAGCACGAGGATGCTATGGGCATAGAGCACCCATATCTTTTTGAAGACTTTAAAATTTTGATTGTACATAATGCACTGAGGAAAGTTCATAAATAAGGGGGAGAGGAATGTAATACCCCTAGGATGAACCCCAATTGTAATGTAAATGCAATTTTATATATGGGATGGTGATCTATGGGTGCATAAGTTTTGGGTACAGTTTGGCATGCATGAACCAAGGGAAGAGTGCACGCCCGTTTCATAAATTTGCGTGCACCTGAGTAATTGCGCAAGGATTATCATGCATGTGAACCAAGGGTAGAGTGCATGCTCATTTCATAACTTTTCATGCACTTGAGTAAGTGTGCAATGATCGATTTAAAGTGTGCACCATACTGTGATTGTAGCCAAGATATTTTGGGGTTGGAGAGCCTTTGTATATATGTATATTGAGGCCAGAGTGCATGTGTGGTTATTAGGCTGGAGAACCTGGATTGCGACAAAGGAAAGTGAACCTATTTTTTTTAAATGTAATTGCAATTAGATATTAATAAAACATATCACTACATGCAGACCAATCAAAAGAAAAGANTATAATTATGGGATATCTATTTATCCTAAGTTACTTAGGAATCAAAATGGGTCACCAAGTGGAGCTAAATTATCTCTTAAGGTGACAAGTGTCCAGTTGTAATCATCCAAATATATTTTTGGGCCTTAGTGTATTGGGGGGGGGGGATTCGCTCATCCCTTGATCGTGTAGACCAACTTTACTCCGCTAAGCATCCACATATTGCTGTGACTTGTTGCCATCACATAACCCTATGCTTGGGAAGGCTTGTGCGTGATTGAAGAGGTGGGTTGTCAGGCCCGTGTGTGATTGAAGAGGCAAGTTACCAGACTTGTGTGATATTGAAGAAGTAGGTTCTGAGGCTTGTGTTTATCAAAGAAGTGGGTTGTGAGGCTTATGTTTGTCAAATAAGTAAGTTTTGAAGCCCGTGTTTGTCGAAGAATATGGTTGTGAGGCTCGTGTTTGTCAAAGAAGCGGGTTTTTCAGGCATGTAAGCATTATCTCCAGGTGAGAGAACTACTAGGAATTGTTTTCCCAAGGTGCATGGTTACAACTACAAGGATCTGAGACTTCCTTTCCTACCTACTATTGAAGCCCTAGAAGGGAAGTGGGGCAGCCAAAGGACTGTTGAGCATAGAAGGGGAAAATTTCTTGGGGTGGGAAAGGCATGTGGGGAATGAGGGACTGTATTCTATTTGCTAGGTTTGGCATCTTTGTTCAAGTGTTTTAATTATGGATAGACCTTAGATTGCCTTAGGAATATTTTTCCCAGGTTGAGTTTTAAACCCAGCTTGGGGGTGACCTGCTGTTGAGAGTTTTTGATTGGTAACATCTATGGATGGGAGAAACGTCTGGGGTCTGTGCACAGTTGGTGGATTACAACAAAAGATAAGTTTTTTCTTATGTGTATTATTCTCTGAGTAATGTGCATATACATGTTAAATATATTATGTGTTACATTTGTATATATATTTGTGCTTGGATTATATATGCTGTAGAACTGCATGTTTGTTGCATATGCAAGGCATGGGTCATGATGGTTTATATGTGTTTATATACTGTTTAACATGTGAATGCTTATGCTATTTCTGTCTATGGAATTGGTACATAATTATGCTGGGTTGTGCATGTATTGTTAGTCCCACATAACAGTTGCAGATGTAGAGCATGGTAGTTATTAAGTGTTTCTTGTTAGATAATTCCGTGGTAATGGTAATGGGATTCTGAGGCAAGGCTTGAATCATCACGTGCTTAGGGAGACCAGTCTATGCATGCAAATTTGATAGAATAAAAAAAACATAGGAATGGTTGCACGCTTAGTTATATTATGATTTCATTATTCTATTATAATCACTATCTTGTTAAATAACTTTAGTAGTAATAGTATGGATTCTAGCGTGAACCTAGAAATATCATGCATGCTGAGGGACAATCGACATGGACGACACAATGAAGTTTTAGAACGCATATTTTCTAAGAAATAGTTGTTGCGCACAGTATGGTACTGATTATGTGCAATAGGAAACCATAACTGTGCGTAGCACAAGGCTAGTTGTGCGTGTTGCTGCTAGTTTTAATGAGTTGCTTCCGCAGAAGAAAGAATTGATATCAGAGCTTTCTTTAGCGATTCATAGTAGTGGAGACTTATCAATGTGGTAATGAGACTTAGTTAGGAAGCTGGATATGTTACAAAATGGTATCCGAGCTAGGAATGTTACAAACTATATCTGGGGGTTTCACCATGAATTTACATGTATCAATGGAATTGATTATTTCTTTTCAAGGCTTGATAACTTCATCTTCCTCAATAAACACCAATGTCTCATCTTGGTCTTTAGTGCAAGAAACTTCATCGGGCTCTTCTTGGTAACTTTCTTCATAGATATGTTCTTCAAGCATCTCTTCATCTGTAGGAATTTTCTCTTCAATAAGAGGTTCTTCATCAAGTTTTTCTTTAATAGATTCTTGGGACAATTTCCTTATAAGATTCATCATATGCTCAACAACTTAATCACCAATTTTTTTTTCTTCCATATGTAAAAGTGTCCTCGAGATATGGTAAGTTCTGGGCAAGGGTTCATCCCATGGTGCCATAATTCCATTGTCTGAAATGACACTTCATTAGAGTCGCTATATGAGCTCTAGGCTCATCGGAGATGGAAAGGTGTTGACCAAAAATTGGTCATCTATATTTTTCGTTCCAGGAATAATATTTTTTTTTTATAGTAAAAGAATATTTTTTTTTGAATGATTACAAGTTCATCGCGTATCCCTCGGTCTCAACTTTTCCATGTATTTTTTGGATGCAAAATCTGAGTTCATATGCTCAAGATATCCATGTTTGCGTTTAAGTGGAAAGGGTGCTTCTTCCATGCGGAATAAAGCTAATCTCTTGAAATTACACTTAAATTTTCGGACCCAAGTCCCTTGTTTTCTTCGTTAATTTTCGGGCCCAAAACCCTTAGTTTCTTCAATTTTGGGACAAGGCTTCTCTTCTCATTCCCTAACCTTTACTATACTCTTATATTTCCCTCAATCACAGATCTCAGGCTTTGAGGGGAATAAGTATAAGACAAGGAAGAAATTATTTTCTTCTTATTATGTAACGACCCTAGTTGAATAAATGAGTAAAGGTTGAAAAGTAAAATTAATTAAAGAAGATAATTGTGGTTAACTAAGTAATACTCTAACTATAGATCACAATTAATGACCTGAGAAATAAAATTTAAAAGATCAATGAAAAATGATATAGAATGGTTGCGTATGCAGAGAGGGAGCCTATGAATCCCGAGAAGATAAAACATTAAAGGAAGGGAAGGGACATGCACGGAGGTGGTTGAAGAAGTAACTGCAGGAGTCGGTGAAGGGGGATAAGGGGGGAAGGAAGGTTTATGTCGGGGGATTCATTCGATGGAGGATGGATTTTGAGGACTGCTAGATTTGCTGTGAGCATAGAGTTTCTGGTTGTGACCTTTGATCAGTTGAGGCACCGAGTTGCTGGAGGTTTTGGGCACGGGGGCCAGGATATCCATAGATATCCTGAAGCTAGGTAGTTTTCCTAGTTGGCAGGGAGGACAGTAGTTTTGGGTAGTTATTTTCTTGTTTGATGCAGGATTGATCTATGTACCAGGTAGCAGGAAGGTAGCAACAAGGCAAAGAGGCAACATAAATTAGCATCAGATCCAGGTATTTGTTAGGTTATGTATTTATTTCATTCTTCCATGAATTCAGAATTTATTGATAAATCTAAGTTACTGAAGTCTGCTATTAAGAAAAATCAATATTATGCTATGAAATTATTGTTTCAGTTTATAGAATAAATTGTTTACGAAACTTAATGATGTTTAGAATTACTAAGTTGTTACATATGGTATCAGAGCGTCTTAGTTCGAAATTTGGGCCTACAGGCCAAAACCCGAGTGTTAACTCCAGCCATGCTTCAACTACAAACAAAAACGTTCAGTCTGACCCAGTACGACTGATATAGTATCCGAAAGTATCCTCAGGTAGTACCCCTAAGTTATCCAAGCAAATGATCTCATTGATATATCACAAGTAACCACTGTAGGCAATATCCTTTAACTGGATCATGTATGGTCACTACAGTTTTAGTCTGAATATTCAAAGGAATGCCTTTAAAACAGTGGCAGCAAACCGGATAGTTGGAAGGATCACTTCCCACAAAATGACTATCCTTAAAGCAACCTGAATAAAGCTATTAAGCACGAAAAACAAAGATGATAACTTAATTTTATTTTGAGAAATACTTGTTAATGAAGTTTCGGGTAGAATAGACACCTGAAATCGATGAAAATATTGAGGGAAACCTCTGTTTAAGGCTTGAAGTTGGTAAGAATTAATAACTACACAAATTATACTGAATAAATGCAAAAAAACATTTGCAGGACCTTGAAAAGGCCTACTTCATCTCGAACTTACCTGAAGGAGGAACTGCCAACGCCCAGTCGGGCAAAAGAAATTTAGAAGACTTGTACCACACGGGAACAGTKTAAACTAGTTGCCTGTACTAACCTCAGTGAAATTATAAATAATGAAGAATCTCAGGAACCATAGACCCATACAAATTTTAACCTTGCCAAGAAAGCAATTTTAACACTACATAATGTTTTATGCAACTAATTGGTTATCCCGAGGAAGAGCTATCTATCACGTGGGAGAATGGATCTGACCGCCAGATCTCGGGCAAAATTCCGTCGGCCGTTAGATCTCAAGAAGTTGCGCAGGGTTTAAGTCCTAGTGTGTAGAGGAGGAGTTCTAGAAGAGTCATCGGGATATTAGAGTCATCGGGGTTTTGTTAAGTCAGAGAATCGAGACCTTGTGGTTCTCGAAATCTCGAGAACGGATCCCAGCCGTTGATCTCGGCAGGGACACGCGTCAGCATTCTAGGGAGGTATCGGGATTTTACTCATCGAGAATTTTAGAAGTATAGAACCGTTGCATCAAGGAATCACGATACACGATTTCCCAATAGGATTAGAGCCATCCAAACAGCGGGGACACGTGTCAGGTGATCCCGCAGAGTCAGAGATCGGGGAATTGAAAGTCCCGTGCACATGACAACGGGAATCGCGATACCCCGATATGCGATTTCCCGATGGGTAAAAGGACAGAGTGGGGACCACCAGGGTTAGAGTGGTAGACAGGTGTCGCTCCACACCAAACGATCGCAGATCGGGGTTCGGGAAAAGACAAGTCCCAGAACTCATAAGTTTTGGATTCGCGAACTCGCGAACTCCGAAAATCCGATAAGGAAAGGACCGTGGTCTTGTGGACTAGCAGATTGCATGAGAAATGAGTTAGCTGGAGGGAGCTAAGGAGTGGAGAACGGTACCATCGGGGATCAGGAATTGGGGATCTGTGAGGACAACAGATCACAACGGCGTAAGTGACAATTTCCTGACGGAACAATTCTGATAAAAGTAAGGAACCTCGATGAGATCTGAGCTATTCATTTCGAGGACGCGTGTCAGAGGATCCCGAGGAGTCAGGGTTCAGCATATCAGAGTTTCCGGAGTCATGAAACTCTTGCACAATGGAATCGCGATCCGCGATTTCCCGACACGGTCGGAGCCGTCTGATTTGAGGGATGCGTGTCCAAGGATTTAAAGGAGTCGGGGTTCGGCATTTCAGGCTTTTTGCATACAAAGGAATTGTTGCATTAGAAGTCGCGATTTTGCGATACCCAATAGAATGACACGAGGAAGTGGTGATGTGGAAGGGAGAGCTCCCTCGTGCATCAGAGATCGGTATTTCGGGATTCTCGGTGACGAGAAAATCACGTTTGGAGAACTCGCGAACCCCGAAGGCCCGACGTAATTAACTTAACACTTAAACCTACGTTAAAAAAAAAAAAGAGGGATTAATTAATTGACGTTTTAATTAAGACTTAAACACATCGCGAAATCGGAGATTGGGGTTTCATGATTCAATGTACATCGGTTCTTTGTTACGGGAAACCCCGAATCCTGATTCCATTAATAGTTAACTCGCAAGGTAAAAGTTATAACCCAATTTAAATAAAATTTTAAGGGGACGCTAGAAACTTATGTTTTTGTAAAATTTTAACCCTTCCCTGGCCAAAGGAAAATGCTAAATGACATCGCGAAATTGAAGTGAAGAAATTCTTGCTCGTGGAGGACCGAAACCCCAATGGGGAGCCATAAGGCAACAATCACATAGGAACAGGTCGCATGGACCTCGACCTAGACAAAAGGGGCGAATGCACAAGGAAGAGGCGCATCGGGTATCGGAATATCGGGAATTCCGTAGACACGGGGTTCGTGCAATACGATATTGTGATATCCGAAACTCCGATAAGGGACAAGGCTGTGGCCTTGTGGTATAATGGTCATATGGACCAAGAGCTTAGCCCGAAGGGCTAACGCACAAGTACCGCATCGGCATAATGGAGATCGAGAGTCCATGAGGGCTGGAGACTCTCGGCATCAGACATAAGGAAACCCCGAAACCTGAAATTTAAGTGAGGAATTTCACAGTTAGGAGCAAAGGGCCATGAGCAAAACTGAAGGCAATGCATATGCAGCTAACTACATGCATATGCATAGACGAATAAATTTATAAAGATAAACGAAATAAATTGAAGGCAGAACACCAAAATCTGTGCAGAGCTAGAATTACAAGAAAATCATTTTGTTTCAAAAGAGGAAATCACTATTCATTACCACAACGCAAGGACGATTTGTGCAATTTCTTAATTCGAATAACCCCGGGTTCTTCATGAAGGTACTGAAACTGTGCACAACTGGCGGACTGAATCTTACCTCTTACCATAGCTGAGGTCGAGCTCCGCAATGTGTACAGACAGGGGGTTGATTCCCAATATTTCAAAGAGACTGGACTTTAGGCCCTGGATCTTGTCAGTGGCCCCTCAATATACTCTGTTTCTGCAAAACGAATTAGAGCATATACAACATTAATCATCGCTAGTGAAGTGCTCAGAACGATGGTGAGGATGTGAGCCATGGCAAGGTAGATTCTGGAAACCTCTGAGAAGAACAAAGGCAGATCTGTGGTGGACAAAGAACTGATGCGAGGAAAGTCCCAGCGGATGAGAAAGTGGGACAGAGGAAGGACGCGTATAGAGTTGAAAGGCTAACAGATGTAGAAATTGGGGGCTAGATATGAGGGAGCTTATGAAAGCCAGACGAGCACGTGGAACCCATGCGTGCCCGAACCCTGGGGTATACGCTTAATTATTTATATATATATATATATAATATAAAGTGTTAAAAATAATTTAAAGTAAATTGAACAATTTAGTATCGATAATTTATATACAAATAAAGGTCATATTAGTTAAAATTAATGAAAGGTTAAATGGGTTGAATTAGTGTAATATGATTTTAAATTAATCATTTTAATAAGAGTAAGGTTAATCTATCTTAAGGTTAATTAAGGATGTTGAGGCTGAGACAAGCGGGAAGGAGGTGGCATAAGCACTAGGAAGTGATGAGTAAAGCACAAGGCTAACATAGCTACAGGGCAAGGGACCCAATAATCCTTTTCGCAAGGGTAAAGAAACCAAGGTTAGACGCTTAATCCTAACCCAAACCTAGCCAATTCCCCTGATGGAGTAATGTCTGTTTACAAACAAGTAAAGAAAACTTACGCCTAACCCTGTTTCTAAGTTTAAGTAGCACCAATTTGAAACGTCCTTGAACTCACCTGGACAACTTGGGGGTGATGCAGGTTAAGTTACACAAGATGGCCAGGACTCAAAGGGGTCGAGGTAGGGAAGCGTCGTCACGGGCACCACCGACGCCACCCACACCATAAACACCACCAACACCAGCACCACCATCACCCAAACTAGCCCTCATACTGCTCTTGTTGGAAACCATTAACGAGACTTTAAAGGGGTGCCAACCAGCAGGGACTGAAGTGGAACCCCCACCATCTGGAACGGGTAATCTAGAAGCATCAAGGAACTCAAGGGGAGAATTTCCACCTGAAGACATCACGCGAGAGTTGTAGAAGATCAAACTTCCGGAGTTTTCCGGAGGTCACGCCAGTGAACGCGCGGAAGCATGGTTGGAAGGCATGACAAGGTGTTTTGCCTTAAGGGACTATGCGTCCAATTCAAAGGCCAAGATTGCAATTTTCCAGTTAAGAGACAACGCCTTGAACTGGTGGGGCAACTTGGAGAGACAACTACACCTTACCCTAGACACAGTATCTTGGGAACTTTTCGAGGAGAGGTTCCGAAGGAAATATCTACCAGCATACTACGAGGAACAACAAGTAGGGGCATTTCATGCCTTAGTACAAGGAAATAGAACTGTGGAAGAATATGAGATCAGGTTTACGGAACTGGTCAAGTATGTTTCGTATATGGACAATGACCAACAACAGGTAGAGCGCTTCGTTTATGGATTGAACCCGAATATCATAGCTATGGTAAGGATGTGGAAACCGTCTTCAGTGGCGGAGGATGTAGAAAATGTGCATTACATAGAAGAACACATGAACTTAACAGGGGGTACAAGATCGACATTTCCACATCGTCCTGGATTCGTAGGAAAGACCCCGAGGAAATTTCCAAGGGGAGGGGGCTCTAGGCCACCACCTTATGGTAACAGAGTCGTGCCAAGGATAGTAGCTGCAGGGATTTCAATGGCAACTAGTGCAGCATCTCGTTCATCTCCAATGGTGCAAACAGGTCCACGACCATCTCGAGGAACAACTAGTAGGGGCAGGGGTTCCAGGGGAAGGAACTCATTTAGGAATCAGTTACCTAACAATGCACCGGTTCAATCTCGTATTTCCTGTTGGATATGTGAAGGACCCCATTACGAACGGGACTGTCCAGAGTTACAATCAGGGTTTGTGCACAGAGAAGGAAAGGCACCAATGGGGAGGCCAGGTAGCAACCACCAGATTTATGTAGCAGTTAATAACCGCCAGGCTGAACATCAATCCATCGTAGTGGAGGCATCAGGTACGCTAAATCATATTAACGTTAAAATTTTGTTTGATTCTGGTGCGATAGATAGTTTCATTTCACCATCTGCATTAGAAAAGAGTGGGCTGGCAACCTATGAGCACGATGACTTTAAACAAGTCAAGATGGCTTCGGGGGAAAAAAAAGCTGTAGGACCTAGTGTCGATAATTGTGTAGTAGACCTAGGAGTGTGCACTACCAGGTTGAAGGTATACGTCATTGCTCTTGGAGCGTATGACCTAATCATTGGAATGGATTGGTTAGCAGCTCATCGAGCTTTGGTAGATTGTTTCGCCAAGAAGGTACTTTGTATTGATGATGAAGGAAGACCAATAGAGATCCAAGGTGTACAGAGAAAAGNCGCTTTATATCAACTATGAAGGTCAAGTGATGCTTGAGACAAGGGTGTCGACTTTATGTAGTGGAGGCAGTGAAAGAAAGGAAGGGACCCTCATTAGATCAGTACCCGATTTTGTTAGAATTTCAGGATGTTTTTCCGAACGAGTTACCAGGGTTACCTCCGGAGAGGGAGATTGATTTTACTATTGAGCTAAAACCTGGTGCAGAACCAATATCCAAGACTCCGTATCGGATGACGGCGCCGGAACTTTGTGAATTGCAAATGCAGTTGAAGGAATTAATAGACTTAGGGCTAGTAAGGCCCAGTGTCTCACCTTGGGGCACACCGGTAATTTTTGTAAAGAAGAAGGATGGATCCTTATGACTGTGTATAGACTACAGGGACTTGAACCGTGCTACAATGAAGAATAGGTACCCAATGCCGCGAATAGATGACCTCTTTGATCAGATGAAAGGAGCAGCGGTATTCTCAAAGATCGATTTGCGATCTAGGTATCATCAGTTAAGGATTAAGGAAGGTGATATCCCAAAAACTACCTCTCGAACTCGGTTTGGACATTATGAGTTTGTTGTAGTACCTTTCGAATTGACTAATGTGCCAGCAGTGTTCATGAGCCTCATGAGCAGCATATTCCAGAAGTACATAGATCGATTTGTACAAGTTTTTCTGGATGACATTCTCATCTATTCCAAGAATGAAAGAGAACATGAGGAACACTTGCGAAAAGTGTTGTCTTGCCTTAGGGAGAACAAATTGTATGGGAAGTTGTCAAAGTATTCCTTCTTCCAGAAAAAGATACACTATTTAGGTCATATCATTTCCATCGAAGGAATCTCTGTGGACCCAGA